>PVJI01001601.1:148814-173880 GCA_004026765.1 Micronycteris hirsuta | reverse complement strand
TCCTTGCAGATTTCCCCTCATTTCATTTTGCGTATCCTTCATTTTTTTCATCTAATTTGCTACCAAATTCAACCAATTCTGTGAACATCCTGATTACTAGTGTTTTGAACTGTGCATCTGATAGGTTGGCTATCTCTTCGTGGCTTAGTTGTATTTTTTCTGGAGTTTTAATCTGCTCTTTCATTTGGGCCATTTTTTTTCTCTCAACGCGCCTATTATGTATAAGGGGGCAGAGCCTTAGGTGTTCACCAGGGCGGGGTAACTTATGGAGTTGCGTCATGACGCTGTCTGTGGGGAAGGGGTCTGAGGGCACAGTGGTGCTTGCTCCATTCTCTGCCAGCTTTCAGTCACTTTCCCCACTACTCACAAGCAAATTGGGCCCTTCTGGTGCTGATTCCCACACCGGTGGGCTTGTTCTAGGACCCTGTGGGTCTCTCCAACGAACTCCCCTGTGGGGCTGGGAGTTCCTCCCACTGCTGCCTCAACCCCCACAGGTGTTTTCAATCGGTGGTTTGAGGTTCTATTTCCCCGCGCTGGAGCACTGGGCTGTGCGGTCTGCTCCGCTCCTCAGCTTTTTCTCCCGGTTTTTCTGCACGCGAATTTGGGACCATCTGTTCCTCTGGCCTCGGCCCCGCCGGGTCCGGTCCGCCAGCTGAGGTCCCCCTGTCCTGCTGCAGCATTGTGCATACTGCTTCACAAACCTCTGTCTCGCGGCACGCCCGGCTCTGCCCCTCTTACCACTCTGGGTGAACGTGTCTTCTTTAACTCTTTGGTTGTTGGACTTCCATAAAGTTCGATTTTCTGTCAGTTCTGGTTGTTTTTTTTTGTTTTTAAATTGTTGTTGTCTGTCTTTTGGTTGTGTGAGGAGGCACGGCATGTCTACCTACTCCTCCATCTTGGCCGGAACTCTCCCATACTATTCTTAACCTCTCCCTGTCTGCTCTGTATGTACCATTTGTGCTTTTTATTCCCTGTACCTTCTCCCCTATTCTCCCCCCTCCCACTCCCTGCTGATAACCTTCCAAATGATCTCTCTGTCTGATTCTATTCCTGTTCTAGTTCTTTGCTTAGTTTTTGTTTTTGTCTTTTTTTTTTTAGGTTCAGTTGTTGATAGTTGAGTTTGTTGTCATTTTACTGTTCATATTTTTGATCATCTTTTTTTTTTATAAGTCTCTTGAACATTTCATGTAATAAGGACTCGATGATGATGAACTCTTTTAATTTTACCTCATCTGGGAAGCACTTTATCTGCCCTTGCATTCTAAATGATAGCTTTGTTGGATAGAGTAATCTCGGATATAGGGCCTTGCCTTTCATGACTTTGAATACTTCTTTCCAGCCCCTTCTTGCCTGTAAGGTTTCTTTTGAGAAATCAACTAATAGTCTTATGGGAACTCCTTTGTAGGTGACTGTCTCCTTTTCTCTTGCTGCTTTTAAGATTCTCTCCTTATCTTTAATCTAGAATGATGTAATTATGATGTGCCTTGGTGTGTGCTTCCTTGGGTCCCACTTTTTGGGGACTCTCTGAACTTCCTGGACTTCCTAGAAGTCTGTTTCCTTTGACAGATTAGGGAGTTCTCTTTCACTATGTTTTCAAATAAGTTTTCAATTTCTTGCTCTTCCTCTTCTCCTTCTGGCACCCCTGTGATTCGGATGTTGAAACGTTTAAAGTTGTCCTGGAGGTTCCTAAGTCTCCCCTCATTTTTTTGAATTCTTTCTTCATTCTGTTCTGGCTTAATGTTTCTTTCTTCCTTCTGCTCCAAACCATTGATTTGAGTCCCAGTTTCTTCCCTTTACGTTTTCCTTTATTTCACTTTTCATAGCCTTCACTTCTTCCTCTATTTTGTGACTGTACTCAGCCATTTCTGTGAGCATCCTGATTACCAGTGTTTTGAACTCTGGATCTAATAGGTTGGCTATCTCTTCATTGCTTAGTTCTTTTTTGGAGCTTTGATCTCTTCTCTCATTTGGGCCATATTTTTTGTCTCGGTGTGCCTGTTATGAAGGGGTGGAACCTTAGGTATTCCCCAGGGTGGGGCAGCCCACATCACTGCGTTGTGGTGCTGTATGTTGGGAGCATTCTGAGAGGGAACAATGCTGCTTGCTCGGCTCTTGGCTGGCTTTTAGTCACTTCCCCTGCTACCCAAAGCAAATCGGGCCCTTCTGGTGCTGATTCCCGGGTGGGTGGTTTTGTGTACATTCTAGGACTCTGTTGGTCTCTCCAACAAACTCTCCTGTGAGGCTGGGAGTTTCTCCCACCACCACAACCCCCACAGGTTTTTATAGTCAGAGGTTTTGAGGCTTTATTTCCCTGTGCTGGAACCCTGGGTTGCATGAGCCTGTCTGGCTCCCCAGTTGTTCCTCCTAGTTTCTCTGCATGCAAATGTGGGACTGCCCGCTCCGCCAGCTGCCACCTTGCTGGGAGTCCTCTCCACCCCAGCTGCCTACCTCTGCCCCTCCTGCTGGTCTGGATGAATGTTTCTTCTTTAACTCCTTGGTTGTCGGACTTCCATACAGTTCAATTTTCTGGCAGTTCTGGCTATTTTTTGTTTTTAAATTTGTTGTTGTCTTTTCGGTTGTGTGAGGAGTCAAAGTGTATCTACCTACATCTCCATCTTGGCTGGAAGTCTCTACCTAGCTTTTTATCTAGGTATATTTATCTGCGTATATGTACACACACACACACACACACACACACACACACACGTATGCATAATACATACAGAGTGGGGCAAAAGTAGGCTTACAGTTGTGAGTACATGAAAACAGCTTATTCTTATGTTATTGTTTATTAATTATTATATTGTTTTTCATATGGACAACTGTAAGTCTACTTTTGTCCCATCCTGTATATGTTTTTAATATGTATGTTCTTTTCAAATAAGACAATTTTTATACTGTTTTGTAACCAGAGTGTTTTACTTAATATATACCTTTAAGTTTTTTATATGTCAATAATTATTTTTACTTACTTTTAGTATTTTTTATTTTAATTTTAATATTTTTATATCTTTTATATTTTTACTTTTAATATTTTACTTGTTTTAATAGTATGTCTATTTCGTATATTATTCATTTGAAAAAAGTTAGTTTGAAGTAACCCAGAGAACCCATTACAGCCATTTGTGGCTTAATTGGTAAATTTCTCCCCCAAGCCTTTCCTAACCACCCCCAATGTGTTAGTGTCAGGGAAAGGAATTTTTGTGTGGGTTAGATGTAGAAACTACAATGTGCTTAATGCTGCAGTAGTGAATGGTGTTAGCTGAATGTAATGTCTTCGTCTCTCCTTTCCCCAGTAAACGGTGGAGGCAAGACAGCCCTGAGTGAGGAATTTGCACAGGTCTATTCCTTGGCAGATGGGATTCGAATATGGATGGTAAGATTTTCCTTTCATGCGATTTTCATATTTTTTAAATTTTCCCACCACAATATCAAGGAGTTAAGGAGTATAGCTTTCAAGAATATAACTTTTGGAATGTTTCTTAAAGTTTAGTGTCGTGAATGGATATGAAGTAATTTAGAACCCTTGAAACCATAATTTGGTGAGTATTGAGAAAGTTCAGAGTAAACAGTTCAGTCAAGACCCCCTGACACCCTTAGTCACCCCAAAGGCCAGGAGGGAAAGCATCACTTTAGATGCTGGGCACCCACTGATGGTTTTAGGCAGGGGAGAGGCCTCTGTCGAAGGAGAGGCCTTTCTGCAGGTTAGAAAAGCAGTTCCGCAGCACTGTTTGTGACAGCAATAAACCGGAGAAACCAAGTAGGAGAACGGGCAAAGAGATTGTACGTTATGTCACTGTATGATATAATATTCTAATGTAAAATGATAATAAAGGAAGTAGAGCTGTGTGGGTCCGCGCGGGCGCTGCTCACAGACACGATGGTGAGCTGAAAACAGCAGGCCGTCGCTGGCTGCCCAGGCACAGTGTTCCTTACACAGAATTTAAGGACAAGCCAAATCTACATGTTATGTGCATTAATATGGAGTGAAATTATACACATGCATGGAGATGATAAGCACAGAAATCAGGAGAATTGTTTTTATTTCATAGGCACAGAGATGAATATTTATATATCAGTATTATTTTTTATATACTCAAAATCATCTTAATTATTGTATGGTAACTGGGGAAAAAATCCTGAACTGTGTAGAGGATCGTTAATAAGAGTGAAAGTAGGAGAGTGATTGTGTAATTGTGATAATTGCATGAGGATGGTGTCTACTACTCAGAGGATAAAATGGTTAGACTGTGTGACTGACAGGAGTGGTGAACAGGAGCGTGGAATTTAGGACCACTCCCAGGTCCCCGGGCGGGGTGACTTGGTGGACGGGAGCAACACTGACCAGAATAGGAAAGGCGGTCTTGGATCTGAGAGTGGGCACCTAAGTTCCCTGTGGGACATGTTGAATGTGAGGACATTTAGGTAATCTGAGACACCCAGCTGGAGAATTAAGTAAATACGAAAGAATCTAATTGGCTGGTGCTTCACAGAAATGTCAAGGTTGAGAAAGGAGAACTTTTAATCATTGGTAATAGTTTTTTTTTTTAATGTATGAGTTTATCCAGGAACACAGCTTTGGACAGGATCCCCAAATATTGGAACATAGTTGGTGCCCCAAAATACTGGATAGATAGAGGGAAGCCAAAGTGAACAGGATCTCTCAAAAGAGACTAAAAGGCATTGACATCAGAACGGTAGGAGAACCAGAAGAGTACGTTGACAGAGAAACCAAGGCGGTGGTAGCCGTTTAAGAAAAAGAGCGTCTGATAAAGTCAGTTACCGCAGAACAGTTCCCGTAAAAAAGATGTGGCAGTTGCCAAGGCACGCTGTAGATCGTGCCTCTGGTTTTAGCACAGGACAGACTGCTGACGCTGGACAAGATGCCAGCCTTCTCTCTAGGACTTTGGCCTCTCATAAACCTCACACGGCTTTCTGCTGGGGCTGTCAGCACTGTGGTCCATATCAGGACCATTGCCCGTGTGGGCACTAGAAACCCCATTCTCTGTCTGGCAGTCTAGGCATAACTTAGAAGTGCCCTCATTCAAGGTCGACTAGAGATCAGATTTTGTTCCAACCTCTGCAACCAACTGGGTGAATGGCCCTTGCAAGACCCTTCTTTTCTCTGGACCTCCTCTTGTTTGTCTGTGCTAGGTCAGCCTTAGATAAGGGCCCTTTCAGTTCCAGTGTTCTAGGATTTTTTAAATAATATGGTCATGGATATAAACGCCTCCCAAATAGCACATATTTGAAAAGAAAGTAGTTTTGCAGATACAGCTTTAGATAGCTTCACAACCTGGATTACTTCTAGGCCTAACAAAAGCAAGTCAGTCCTGTGTCCTCATCAGCTGAACAGTAACTATAAAGTTCTCCGTGATCTCAGCACTGTGTGCTTTTGAAGGAGTTGCTGTGGCTCCCCTTGCTGCCGTGCCTGGACAGCCTAATCATGTGGCTCAAATCCTCCCCCTAGTTAGAGATGAAGCAGAAGTCCCTGGTGAGCCTGGGGAGCGAGGCCGAAGAGAAGCGTGGGTCGGAAGCCGCCGAGGCGAACCCTGAGAGCCTGGGTGAGTGCACCGACGCCAGCTGTCCTGCGGGCCTCCCGCCTCCTTCTCACAGACGCCCAGTGGTCCGTCTCCAGATCCGTTCAGCTGAAGCTTGTTGACCTAGGGAAAGTAACAGGGCACTAAACCTAGCTTTTAAGGATGTAGAAGCTTGTTTCTTGCTTCTTTCTAATTAACTTCTCTTAGGAGACATCAGGTGTTTTTGGAACTACATCGTGTTATGTTTTGAAAATGTGCTAAAATTGAATATTCAGTGAAATTAAGGAATTACTGTTAAATTTTTAATGATATTATGGTTATGCTTTTTTTAAAACCTTTTTTTAGAGAAATACACTGAAGTTTTTACAGTTGAAGCAATGTGATGCCTGGAATCTACAGGGTAGTGGGGAGGGGTGAAATTGGACCAGCCTTGGGCTGGTAACTAGTGAAGCCGGGTGAAGGCACATGGAGGGTGTCTTTTTATGTAGGGAGGATACCCTACATGTGTGATGGAAATTACCCACAATAAAACTTTGTTTAAGTGTGCAGTTAGTGCTGGGAAGATTTTGGTTTATATGAGATAAAATTCAGTTCTCTCAGTAGATATGTATATCACTGTATGAATGGAGGCATTTCTTGTCCTAAACTGTAGAGTTTAAATAGATAATTTTCTCTCTAAAACTAGGCCATAAGTTTAATTTTGACTTTTTTCCCCATTATCTGTTTTGCATTTAGCGAAAGAATGTATTCGGAAAAGTCTTCTATTACTAAAATTTTTGCCCATGGGTATACGTTCAAAAGAAAGCTGTGACCGTTTGGTGACTACAGATGACACTGATCATCTGCAGCCACTTGACAGGCGCCAGAGGACAAGCTCTGTGGTAGAGGAGCATTTCCAAGCCTCCGCATCTCCCACGGAAGCAGCTCCCGCTGCCGCGGGAGACGGGAGTCCTGGCTTGGATGTCCAGCCGAAGCCGCCTCCCAGCAGTGGCCCTCCTGCCGCAGAAGTGTCCTCTGCCACAGCCGAAGGACCCTCATCACCTTCCACTCCCACCCGGCGGCCTCCCTTCACCCGAGGGCGACTCCGGCTACTCTCCTTTCGATCATTGGAGGAGGCCAGGCCGGTGCCCACAGTAAAAGAGAAATACCCCGTGCTGAAGGATGTCATGGACTTTATTAAAGATCAGTCACTCTCCCACGAGAGGTGAGCCACGCATGACCTTTCCAGCACTTTCCTTTTTCAAGCCATAGGTACCTAGTCTATTCAAAGGCTTGAAAGCTTTTGTTAAAAATGAGCAAATAATACTTGAAGGATAAATCAAGATTTGTTTTAGAATGTAGGAAAAAAGTAAGTGATTTTTTTCTTCTTTTCAAGAAGTACTTTTCATTTAAGGTTTATACATAGTATTATATATAAATTATATCTCAATAACGTACTGTTAAGATTTTAAAAAAAGGAATATGTGTTTTGGTAGCTGCCACTTATAATTTTGTCTTATTTTAACCCTGGGAGAAATTCATAATGGGGTGTTATTTGTTAATGGGCCTACATGTTTGGAAGTATTTCATGTTTTAATTTCTTATCCTAAGAATTAAGGCATTGTCTCTATGGGGAAGTAAGATATCGGGGTTCCTTTTGAATTGTTTTTATGTGGGTTGTTATGCTTCTGGACAGTTGGTGTGAACTGGTTTGTATTGCTGCTGAGTAAGGACTACGAGGAGCAAACAGAGTCTCACACTTGGCCTGAGTGACGTTTCTGACCCCTCATAGTAGTGTTTCCATTGTGTTAATACGGCATTAGAACTTGGGCGGGGGTGTGTTTTCTTTTTGCCCCAGCTCAAGAGTTTTCTGGGTGTTTCTGACTTGAGTTCTGTCTCCAGTGTCATAAAGGTTCTGTCTCTGAGAAAAGCCCAAGCCCAGAGCATCCTCGAAGTCCTAAAGATAATTCAGTATTGTGCAGAATCCCTTGGGCAGCCTCATTGCTTCCATCCGCCTTATATACTTTTTCTGTTGGAACTTCTGACATGCCAGAAAGAGTTCACCAAGTAAGTACAAATTACAGGTCTGCACGGAAAACAAGCAGGGGTCGTTTTAAAGAAATCCTTGTCTTCTCCAATTAATAATTCTATCATTTCCATGTAAGAAACAAATTCATGTTTTTGATCAGTTCATTCTCTCATCCTAAGGAAAAATGTGTTCTCTTTATCCTTTTAGTAAGTAAATACCAGGAACATATTTATTTCTTCTGATGAGTTTATCAGCTCTATTTTACCAGACAGTGAGGATTATATTCCCCATATACCTATTCTCATCATTTGGCTCCTGAAAGCTGTGAGATAAATTTAATGCTCATTTACAGTCATGATATTAATCTAAGTAATACCTCACAAGGTTGTTCTAATATGCACTCAATAAATACTTTCTGAGCCCTGGCTGGTGTGGCTCAGTGGGCTGAGTACTGGCTTGATTCCCAGTCAGGGCACGTGCCTGGGTTGCGGGCCAGGTTCCCAGCTGAGGGTGTGTGAGAGGCAGCTGGTAGTTATTTCTCTTGCACATCTGTGTTTCTCTCCCTCTTTCTTCCTCCCTTTCCCCTTTCTCTAAAAAATCAGTAAAAGCCTCCCATGCGTTCTGAGTGCTGATTGTGCCAGGCGCTGTCCTGGGTGCTGTGTGTACATACAGTAGTGGACAGGGCAGACAAGACCCTGTTCTCCTGGGGAAAGTAGCTCCTAGGATTGGGCTCGAGTGGTTGAGTGGTGGGTGATGCATTTTACTGAAAGAAAGGGAACGGAAGAAACAGAGTGGGAGAAACAAGAGCTTTATTTTGGCCATGTTAAGTTTGAACTGCTTCTTTCACATCCCAGTAAGGATATCAAGGAAATAGAGACAGGAGCCTAAAGTTTCGGAAAGAAGCCAGGAGCAGGGGTAGAATTTGGGTCCTATCAGCATATTTAGATAGTATTTAAAGCCGGGAGACAGGTGAGACTTCATAGGAAGAACACAGAGATGGATAAAAAGGCGGCTTAGGACTGAGCCTTAGGGGCACTTCGTTATTTAGAAGTCGAGCACAGGAAGAGTGGAGTGGCCACTGAGAGAAAACCGGGGGACGGTGGTGTCGTGGAAGCCAAGAGAAGAGTGTACCTCAGAGGAGGGATGGTTGGCTGTGTCAGACACGGACGGAAGAGGCTGCACGAGAGAAGAGCACATGGGGTTTGACAGCAGTCTTCCTGAAGGCTGAACAGTCTCGGCCAGGCTGGGGTGGCCAAGGGGGTGGAGAAGATCACTGGAGGTGAAGATGGCAGAGAATCCAGGGACTGGGCCATCATTTCCACAGATAGAAGAGCCTCCAAGGTGACAAAGGTCAAAGACAGTGAGCTTGGTGCTAAAGTCATCAGTGAAGGGAGGCAGAAAGATAGGTATGACTCCATGGAGGTAATTTGTGAAAAATACTTAACATAGTATCTGGCGCTCAGGTAGTGGTAGGAGGGTGGGTTTTATATCAGCAAAGGAAGCTTACTGGCATTGCCACACTCCTGTGGGCGGCCCTCCTGACCCAGGCTGTTTTGTCTGTTTCAAAATCATTGTATTTGTATTTACTTAAGTTTCTGTGCCACTTCATTCAGCTTGCTTCTTCCTGGCTCTTTTTCCTGTAAGAAATGATGATTATTAAGTAAATGATGTTCTGATAGTTAAGTGACCTGTGATTTCCTCTGTTTCTAGTTATTTTGGACACTTGGAAGGCTGTGGTGCAGATCTACACAAAGAAATTCGAGACACTTACTATCGATTCGTTCTCTTTCTGGTCAAAGCAATCAAAGGATTTAGTAGCATAAACGACAGGTACTGGACAACTTTGTAACTTCTAGAGAAAAAATTATTTACACTTTTTCTGATTTTAAAATTAGTGTTGAAAATGTAGAAAAGTACAAAGAGTAAAATGAAAACCCCCGGTCTCACCATCTAGAGCTAACTGCTAATGTTAACTTAGTGGTGTATTTTCTCCAAGCTTTTTTTACTAGATGGCATGTATAGATTTTTAAAGGGGGTGGGTCTTGGTTTATCCAAGAATTTGTTCATTGTTATTTTCAGTTTTTAATGTAAATAATACGTATAGTTTTAAAACAAATAATAAAGCCACTCCCCAGTCTTCTCCATAGTAAGTGGTTCAGACATAAACCTTAAATCAAATGGTTCTTCCCTACATCTAGTTGCGTAACCTCAGTTGTGTGACCTAAGTGGGGCTGGCCCTGCTCTTGCTGTTTATGGAGAGGTGGTTTTTACTCTTCATCCTTTTCCAGCAGACGTCCGCTATGGTGGTCCTGGCAATGTGGAAACCTTACTTTCTGCTTTCACAACTCTTTTGTTTAAGCTGTTCTTTGAAGAGGGTTTGTATGGCATGTGAGAAACTTGAAAGGAGATTATAAAGGACCCAAACCAGCAATCTGGAGTTCCCTTATGCTTTCCCTTTCTAGTTGAACCAGCTCTCTGCCTTGCATTGTGTCTGTTGTCTCCGTTGGTGATGCGCAGCTCTGATAATTTCACTTTTATGGCCTCTTTAGATCCTTGCTGCCTGCCTTGTCCTGTGTTCAGACAGCCCTGCTTCATCTTTTGGATATGGGCTGGGAATCCAGTGATCTCACCTTCTTCGTTGACATTCAGTTACCAGATCTGCTCATGAAAATGTCACAAGAAAATATAAGTGTGCATGACAGTGTGATCAGGTGAGAATACAGTGCTGCACTCTGCAGTTCCCACAGTAGAGCACAGAATACAGGTGTCGTAGCACAGGGGTTCAGAGCACGGACGCTGGAGCTAGACTCTGTGGGATATCCTGGCTTTGCGACATACTGGCTGGATGACCTTGGGCAAGCTATTTACCCTCTCTGTGCCTCAGTTTCCTCATCTTTAGAGCAGGAGGTAATGATGGCACCTACCTCACAGGATTGTTGGGAAGAGTTGATAGGTTCTATTTCTCAGTGTTTGGAACAGTGCCTGGCACATGGGAGTGTATGTGAGCTGGTTGGTGGTGGCTGTATTGTACACTTGGAGAATGGGAATCCCTCTGCAGTTTTAGAGACTCTAGTGTAGCTTGTTAAATTGGAGGCTCCTTTTCTGTATATTTTTGTTATATATGTATGTGGTTTTAGCCACTCTAACCTCCTACACATTATAAGGACTTAAGGTATGAGGAAAAAATAGTATGCAAAGGGTTTTTTTCCCCCCCACTTTTAATGAGAGTCTTTCCAAACAGCTCAAGTTACCTACTAAACACTCACGTGGGTAGAAAAGAAGGGGGAAGAGAATGGGAAAAGCAAGAGGAGAGAATTAGTAGGAAATAAGTGAATGCGTTAACACCAGAACAGTTTTCATTCAGAAGAGATATTCTGGGTAAAAGAGAATTAAAACTGTCTCTTTGTGTACCACACCTCAGCCATGGCTCTGCTGTCAGAGGGTGCTCTTGGCTGAGAGAGGGGACACAGAACGGGGGCATCAGCACGCTGGCTCTGTACCTGTCCATCTGCTCATTGTTCCAGGCTTCCTCTGCACCTAGGGACAGAGTCCTTGGGGTGGACATATCCTTGCCTCCCAGTCCCTGGTGGCACCTGGCCCGGAGCTGAGTCAGAGCAGGCCTAAAGTCAGTTTGTTGGGTCACATGAGCGAACAGATGTGTGTTTGTTGGTTGGTCATCTATTTTGCATTTGTGGTTGAACAAATCATTTTGTACTTAAAATTCTGATTGCTAAAACAAACTGTAAACTGAAATAGTACAGATTTATAATTTTGCATCTGAGGAGCCCATGGATTGTCTATATGAAACTCTATTTGAAATGAGGAAACTGAGGACCAGGGATGAGTGCTGTGTCAAGGTCTTTCAGCAGCTAGTGGGCAAGTCGAAGCCCCAGGGTCTCCTGATTCCTTCTCATGCTAATGCCACCAGGGTATGCTGAGCATGACTAAATCAGACTTTTTTTAAAAAGTCACTTTATTTGGCTCCAGTGCCTGGCACATAGTAGGTTCACCACAAATGGTTGTCAAGTACAATTATGCCATGTAGATACAACTTTCAGTTCTAGTTCCTCACCCACTGTAGTCTGCCCTGGAAAGGTTGTCTCCCTTTTTATTGATATACAGTCATACCTTGGTTCTCATCAGCTTCAGAACTCGTCAAGCCCTGTACTCCTTACATTTTGATGAGAAAAAAATGTTTCAGCACTCGGCACTTACTCGGGACTCGTTGCACTTGCTAGAACTTACATGAGTCTCAGTGCCACCCCGCAAGAGAAAATGCTTTACCATTCAGTACTCGTCAGTTTCTGCACTCGTCACGAGTTCTGGAACTGATTAACGACAGGTACCAAGGTGCCACTGTGTATTTATCAAACATCTGGAAAATCTTGGGGTTTTTTAAAAGGAAATTGATCTCTTTCCCTCAGAAGTTTAAAATACCCAATAATTTAGACCCATGGGACACAGGGTCTACTAATCGGCACTTTTCCTGGATTGTTGGGAGAGGCATGCTTTTCTCTCTTTATGTCCTTCTTTCAGCCAATGGAGTGAAGAAGATGAGCTTGCTGATGCCAAGCAGAATTCAGAATGGATGGATGAGTGTCAGGATGGCATGTTTGAGGCCTGGTATGAAAAAATAGCCCAGGAAGATCCAGAGAAGCAGAGGAAAGTAAGACATTTCATCTAGAGTAATCTAAAGTGATTTGCTAGGAGTTTGGAGAGGAGAGTCTGCCTGGGGAAGTGCCAGCAGGCTGTCTCCCGAGGAGGCTCAGGTGGCAGGCAATACCTTAGTGAGTCCACCGTCACCAGTCATGGTCTTTAACCCGAGGGGCTGTGAATACTGACTTGACCACACTCAGAGAATGACTCCCTCCCACAGAACTAGACTCACAGAAAATTGGTTCATGAGGCTGAAGTATAATATTAGGTGCCAATTTATTAATTTACAGTGAGAAGTAGAATTGCTGACGGCCCTGGCTTCCTATAGACAAGCAACATGGGAAGCCACATTTCAATCAGAAGGTTGGCTTGGTGATCATGAAAGTGGCCATATGTCCACAGAGTCAGAGCTACATGATGCGGATGGGTAAAAGCACCAGGCTCAGGTAGCCTGGCATGTCCATCTCCCCATTAGGTGTTTACCTGTCACCACTGCATTGTGCCAGGCGTCCGTAGCTTCAGATTCATTAATTCTCTTAGTGTTCCATGCCTACTATGTGCCAGTTACTTTGCTCAGATAGCACTTCTGTGGTGCTTGGATCGAACACACCAGCTTGGCCTTTGCAGTTTGTCTCTCATGTATCTTAATGTCTTACTGGGAGCTATTTGGTAGTTTTAGAGTGACTTGGCATATTCACTCTGATTTATTAGTGTTGGGTGACTTAGTGATTTATTTCTCATATTTCCAGGCTATAAAGATAAACTGTACTGTGGCCTTCAGGTAGTTGTAGTAGAATAGTTTGTTATGAAACAGTACACTTACTATCTCCCCAGAAAGTTTCCTTTTTAAGTGCCAGTAAACGATGCTTCTTTTGCAGTGTTTCCTATAACTATGAACACTACTACCCTTGTCCAACCAAGTACTCAAGCCAGAAGTCTGGATGTTGTTCTTGACCTTCCCCTTTTGCTGTCCCCCATAACCAGTCAGTCCCCAAGGACCCTACGTCTGCCTCCTTAACACCTCTCGGATCTGCCTACCTGCTGAGTCGAGCTCACCGCTCAGTCCAGCCCCTATCACCGGGCATGGAGTTGCTTTCACAGTGTCTGTCGTGGTCACTGTCCCTGACTCTAGTCTTGCCCCTTCAATCCAGTCTTTGCTTAATAACCAGACGAACTTTGAGAATGCTCCAGTCTGACCACGTTAATTAGTCTTCTATTTAAAAATGGTCAGCGACTCTTTAGACTAGCCTCGGAGGGGCTCTGTGGTTTAACCTTTCCAGCTGTCTCTGGTTGTCCTCCCTTTCTGCTGTATTCTGCATCCTGAACAACTGCCACTTTTATGAACCACCTCTAGCTCCCTTTTGCCTCCTGTAGATCTTGTCGTTACTTTTATCTGGCACACCCCCCACCCTCAACTCCACCCAACTGAAACCTGTTTGTCCCTCAAATGAGGAATTACCTTCTTTAAAAAACCCAGCACCAGCTTGATGTCCCTCTTCTATGTTCCTAAGCCTCCTAAATATGCCTATCAAAGCCATTATTATACTGTACCGTGGCATCTGTTTGCTTGAGGGAATTCCTGACTAAACACTAAGCCCCTTCATTTCCTCATCCTAGTACCTACTACAATGCCTGGAATGTCTTAAGTACCTTTAAAGGATGGATTGGTTCATGAATAGTGGCCATGTCAGAAAGTTTGTTGGGTAATTGTGTTTGTTTCACTTTACAGATGCACATGTTCATTGCTCGCTACTGTGACCTGTTAAATGTGGACATCTCTTGTGATGGCTGTGATGAGATCGCTCCCTGGCATCGCTACCGGTGCCTGCAGTGCAGCGACATGGATCTCTGCAAAACCTGCTTCCTGGGTAAGTTTCGTGGTCTGAGTGTGCCATACCAACAGTGATAACCACTTCTGTTCTCTCTGATCTTGTCAATTTTTAGACTCTCATTGTACTAAATAAAAATACCATGGTATTCTCTGACTTGCTGGCAAATATGAGCCTTATCTCCCCAGCTGAACCATAAGTTCCAGAGCTCTGTTACCTGACGAGTTTTCCTCTTCCATCGTGGGGGATATAGGCACTCGGTGAATACTCAGGACCAATGAATGTAGTTTCAGCTGAGTTTCCAGGAAATTGTTTTTCCCTCTGAATCATGCAGCATTTAGAAGTAGTAAAATACACACACACACAAAAGGAAACTTCAAGAATTCTTGAATACTCTTGACTTATAGGTGCCGAGGTAAAGTAAACCAATGGTAGTGAGCAGTTGAGTGATCTTTGTGCACGTGGTCTGGTCATAAAAGATACAGCCTCTGACCTGGAACTATTTATAATCCTAGCAGGAGACTGGACGTGTCTATTCTACTCCAGGAGTGTGCATGCTGAGTTACAGATGAGCAGTACAGAGTATTCTGGAAAAGTGTAAAAGTAGCAGCAGTCACTGTTGCAAGGAAGACTTGTGGAGGAGGTTGGATGTGCGCTGAGCTTTGAAGGAAGTTAGAACTGGGCCATGTGAAGGAAACATGGGAGAGTGCATCACCATCCGAAGCAGAGCAAGTCCAGGGCCGCAGGAGTGAGCATCTGCAGTGTGTTTGGATAGACAGGCTAAGTGTCTAGCTGAGTGATGGATTGAGACAGGTGGGGCCCAGGTTGTGGGACCCTGAGATACGAGGCCAAGGAATTGGAATGAGTCTACAGACAGCGGGGAGGGTTTTTTAAGCAGGTTATTAACATAATCAGAGCTATGCTAGAGGAAGGTGGTTCTGTTTGTTTGAGTTTCCCTTAGAAAGTCAGTCTCAGTGGCGAGAAGGGGATTAGTGCCTGGACTAGGTTTGTGGCAGTGGGAACAGAAGTGAATCAGACACAAGGAGCAATCAGTCGAGTCTGTGACAGTGTTGGGAGAGCCCTGGACTTTCAGATTAAGGAGGAGACCAGAGCAGTCAGTCTCTTTTGTGGTTAACATACTTTCTCGCTCACTGGGTCTGGGCTTATGAAGTCTGTTTCTGTCTCTGATTCTGGAATGAAAATATTAGAGCAAAACCACTCCTCAATGCTTATTACCAAAAATACACAATACATGCTTAGTATTTGTTAGAGGAGGACACATGGGAGATAGCTCACAAATTGGCATGTGGACTTGTTTCTGCCTAATGGTAGTCATAATGGATGCTGGTAATCTATTTGATCAGTCTCTGTTGCACTCGAAAATGTCATTCTACAGTGTCACTGATAGGAAGTTCTCTGCCGAGAATATTGTTCCTATATTTGCTCAGCGCCAATGGGCAGAATGCCCTGGTCTCCGGAAGATGCCTGTGTCCCCTGACATTCTGAGCAATGAATTGGGAACAGCCCTGCTTCTGCAGTTGTAGGGTTGGAAGCAGCCCTTCTAAGAGCCCTTTGCCCAGTCCACCTCACACCGATGTTTTTCCCCCCAGGTGGTGTGAAGCCCGAGGGCCACGGAGATGACCATGAAATGGTCAACATGGAGTTTACCTGTGACCACTGCCAGGGTTTGATCATAGGCCAGAGGATGAATTGTAACGTGTGTGAGGACTTTGATCTTTGCTACGGATGCTATGCAGCAAAGAAATACTCCTATGGGTATGTCTCAGATGGCCTCTAACCCTGCCACTTTTTCTCCATGTAGTCCTCTGCTAGTTTTTGTAATTTAAAAAAACTTTCATTATAAAAAATTTCAAACATACCAAAATAAAGAAACTAGCACAATGAATCCCTGTAATACCCATTGCCAAGATTGAACAATTAGGAAGATTTTGCTGTGTGTGCTTGACTTATTATTTCCTTTTTTTTTCTTTGTTTAAGTACTTTCAAGCAAATTACAGACCTTAAATCATTTCACATGCTTTGTATCTATCTTTAAAAATTATGGACATTTTCTCACATTACCAAAATGTTCTAACCACACCCTGAAAAATTTCTCAATAAGGAATTCTACATCTTCTGGTTTTTGTAGACAGCCTTTGGGGCCTTTGAAATCCCGAAATGATATGCACAGTGTTGGTGTTTGTTAGTTTTTCCGGGTGAGGACCCCTGCTTATCTTTCAGTTTTCAGTAGCTGTAGCCTTAGAGGTGATGAATCCTCAGTTGTGACCATGCACGGGCTTCCCTGAGGCCCTGTTCTCCTTTTTGGAGGCTTACAGAGGCACGTAAGGCCGTAAAAATGTCTTGTCTTTGCAGCCATTTGCCCACCCACAGCATCACGGCACACCCGATGGTGACCATCCGGATCAGCGACCGGCAGAGGCTCATCCAGCCCTACATCCACAACTACGCCTGGCTGCTCTTCGCTGCCCTGGCTCTCTACAGTGCCCACCTGGCCAGCTCGGAGGAAGTGGATGGTGAAAAGCTAGATCCGCAGGCCCATAGCAACGCCATCACCCTGCGGAGCCAGTGCATGCAGCTTGTTGGGGACTGTCTCATGAAGGCTCACCAGGGAAAAGGTAAATTTTGGTCCTCATGCACAGAAACCAAACCAGCCCTCAGCTGCTTGTGAAGGAAAAGTCCCAGAAAAGGTGAAACATTATGCTCGGTTTAGAGGCTCCAAAATCCAGTTCTCCACAGGAGGTGCTCACGGTGGTATGGAGCTATATTTTAATTGCCAAATGCATTTGAGAGAAATATTGACATTAAAGTAGCATTTAGTTTCTCTAAAATATGTATGTGAAGATGTAAAATAAATTAATAATTAGGACTCTTGGTGTCTGTAGATGAAGTACTTACTACTTGAATCTATCAGACTTAACTTTGCCAAAGGAATTCAGCCTTTTTTTCCTCTAACCTGGAGTACATATCTAGTTCCACACAACTGTATTCTAGATGAGAGCTATTTATAATTAAAATAGTTTGACTAATAGAATATCTAAATGATTTTGACTTTACTGAGGGGTGCTAAGGGTAAATAACATGAATGTCTAACTTCTGAGACATCTAAATTCCTTTTGGAATAATGGACTCCCCATTCTAGTAAACATTGGGGAAATCAGACCTTGAATAGGTAGCAGGTGGGCAGTATCAGTGCTTTAGGGTTATTTTGGTGTCTATTTGCCAGTGGGAATTTAGAAATCTAGTTGTGTGGGGCTACTATAAAATGTCAGTGTTTATGATTTTCTAAATAGACAATCCTATTGTATCTTTTACCTTCTGTTGTTAATAAAGGGCAGTAGCCTTTGCTGTCCAGACTTCTGGGGTCTGAAATCGGGAGCTGAATAGATTCAATAGCCACGGAGGTGTGTATTGAGTACCCCTTGACTTGGTTTGTAGAGCGTTCAGTCATTTATTTCCATAAAGTAGCAAAGTGATACATGGCATTTGCAGGAAATCACCCTTTTTATAACACTTTTAACCATTCTCACATTTGCTTCCCACACAGGTCTGAAAGCTCTAGCTCTTCTCGGCGTGTTGCCAGATGCCGACTCAGCTCCAGAAAGCCAGGCCCCACCAGGCACTGTGCCCAGCCCGGCGTCCGAGGAGCAGCTGGAGAGGAAAGCTCTCCAGGGTGCTGAGGAGCTGTCAGACGCAGACGCGTTTGTGCACTGCAATGTAAGTGGCAAGCCTTTACCATGCAGAGAGAGCCGTTCACGTGGGGCAGCAGAGCAGAGGTGAAGGGCACATACTTGCCCCAGATTACCTGGGTTCACCTCTCTGCTCTGACAGACCTTGGGCACGTTACCACAGTGTCTTTGATTCATTTTTCTCATCTGTGAAACAAGAAGATAATACCTATTCCCTAGGGCTGTTGTGAGGACTTACATTACACTACACACATTGAGTTAATGTATGTCAAGTGCTTAGAACAGTTAAAGTAGTTCCATATCAGTGGAACTACCCCTGTTTCCTGCCTCCTGGCGATTTTTTATAAGGGTTGAACAATGTTATGTAACTAAAGAGATTAGTTCCTGGCCCATGGTGAATGTTACATATATATGAACCTATTTTTTTAATTATATTTATTGATTATGCTATTACAGTTGTCCCAGTTTTTCCCCCTTAGTCCCCCTCCACCCGGCGCCCCCCTGACTCCCTCAGGCAGTCCCACCCATTGTGTGTGTCCATGGGTCATGCATATACGTTCTTTGGCTACTCCATTTCCTATACTGTATTTTATATCCCCGTGACTGTTCTGTAACTACCAATTTGTACTTCTTAATCCCTTCCCCTTTTTTGCCCATTTCCTCCGACCTCCCTCCAATCTGGCATCCATGAGACTGTTCTCTGTATCTATGCCTCTGTTTCTGTTCTGTTTATTCATTTATTTTGTTTTTTTAGATTCAGTTGTTGGTAGATGTGTATTTATTGTCATTTTATTGTTCAGAATTTTGATCTTTTCTTAAAGAAGACGCTTTCACATTTCATATACTAGTCTGGCGGTGAGGAACTCCTTTAGCTTTCTGTCTGTCTGGGAAGCTCTTTACTGCCCTTTGACTCTAAACGATGGCTTTGCTGAGGAGAGTAATCTAGGCTGCAGGTCCTTGCTTTTCATCACTTTGAACATTTCTTGCCAATCCCTTCTAGCCGGCAGTTTCTTTTGAGAAATCAGCTGACAGTCTTATGGGAGCACCCTTATAGATAACTAACTGCTTTTCTCTTGCTGTTTTTAAGATTCTCTCTTTGGCATTTTAATTATGATACGTCTTGCTGTGGGCCTCTTTGCATCCATCTTGTTTCGGACTCTGTGCTTCCTGAACTTGTATGTCTATGTCCTTTGCCAAGTTAGGGAAGTTTTTTGTCATTATTTTTTCAAACAGGTTTTCAATTTCTTGCTCTCTTTTCCTTCTGGCAATCTCATGATGTGAATGTTGAACCTCTTGAGGTTGTCCCAGAGGTTGCTAGTACTGTCCTCATTTTTTTGGAATCTTTTTTCTTCTTGCTGTTCTGATTGGTTGTTTTTTGCTTCCAAATCACCGATTTGATTCTCATCCACTGTACTGTTAATTCCCTGTAAATTGTTCTTTATTTCAATTAGTGTATTCTTCATTTCTGACTGGATCTTTTTTATGCTGTTGAGGTTCTCACTAAGTTCACTGAGCCTCCTCATAACTAGTGTTTTGAACTCTACATCTACTAGATCACTTGTCTCCCTTTTGTTTAGTTCTTTTTCTGGAGTTTTGTTCTGTTTTTTCGTTTGGGCCATGTTTCTTTGTATTTTCAGTTTGGCAGCCTCCCTGTGTTTGTTTCTATGTATTAGGTAGAGCTGCTACACCTGCCGGTACTGGTAGAGTGGCCTACTGTAGTAGACGTCCTGTAGGGTCCAGTGGCACAGCCTTCCCTGTTACACAAGCTGGGCACTCATGGTGCGCCCACCATGTGTACTATGTGCACCCTCCTGTTATAGTGGAGCCTTGGTTGCCATTGGCATGTGCAAGGTCAGCCACCGCCTATGTTCTGTCCAGGGTCACACAGCATGGGAGGGTGACATACAAAGCAATCTGCAAATGGCTGCTAGTAGTGCTAGGCTTGGAGGTACCGAGGCAAGGCCAAGCTTTGAACCAAGGCCAGCTTCTGCTAGTGTCTGGCCTGGGGCAACTTAGCAAGAGTTATCGGCGCACTAAAGCCAGAGTCTGCTTGCTTGGGAGAATTTAGGAAAATCTGAAGCTTGGGCCAAGATAAGCCATTCATATGGAAAAGACACTGGAAACCGCTTCGGTGGGCCTGAAAGTTGGGTGGGACAGGGCTTCAGGGAATTACCGAGGTGGGACAAACGATGTGAGCCACTTTGAGTAGTCTCAGATATGGTGCCCACCTGCTAGCTCTGTGCTTCTGTATGGGGAGGGCTCAGAAAAGGAACAGTGGCCTCTGCCAGCATTTCTGTCTGGGAGAAACCTGCCCCTGAGCTCTTGCCCTGATACCAGACAATTCAATTCCTCTCTATATCTCTCTGATGCCTTTCAGTCTGTTGCCCCTGTCCTGAAGCTCAGAGGGAATGAATCTGAGTAAGACTTTGTGCAGGCCCTTTAGGAGGAACTGCCTGGGACTCCCGAAGTTTCTGTCTTCCACAGTCTCAGTCCCCGCTGGTTTTTACAGCCAGAAGTTATAGAGACTTATCTTCTTGGCACTGGAGCCCTCGGCTGGGGGCATGATTGTGGGGCTGGGGCCCCTTGCTCCTGAGAGATCCCTCCCAATTTTTATCTGTCTCACATGAGTGTGGGACCAGCCCATTCTATGTTTCTGCGTCTCCTCCCCTCCTACCAGTCTCAGTGTGGTTTCTTCTTTAATTCTGTAGTTGTAGGATTTTCATTCAGCTCGATTTCTGACAGTATTGAATTGTATTTCTGACAGTATAAGTTGTAATTTATATTCAGTCAACAAATAGGTCACATTAAGTGCTTACTATTTACCAAGTAGACACAGTAGTTTCCGTATAGTTATATTAGTAGAAGAAAAGGCGACACCTGTGATAGTGACGTTAAAGATTGTTTTGTGAGAGAGGACAGGAAATAGCTCCTGTTGCTCCAAAGCTGGCGTGGATGCTGTCAGTGTCCCTGCCTTTGCCTCAGGAGCTGCTAATGTTTCTTTCCTCTGTCTGCCATGTTAACTAGTTCAGGGTCCCCCACTTGGTTGTAGCTCACTGGGAACCCATTGTCATTTAGAGGAAGACAAATGCAAAGAAGACTGACGAAAACTCGAAAATTCTATTAACTTGACTCAGCCAGGGAGCCAGCATTTTTGACCACAAAACCCCCTGTCCAGGCAGCATTTTAACTACCCCCAGATTACAGTGGGGCCGAGAGAACATTGTCAGCAGAGTGGGTGAATCAGCAGTCTGCACCTTTGAGCCTGGGAGTGATTGTTTCCTCTTATGAGCTCCCAGCATCATATATGCTCCCCATGAGCACTGTGCTCCCCATTTATCTCCTTATTCATTACTTCTATCATACTGGACTTGGGGGATTTTTTTATTCAGTGGGTTAAAATCTATTACTTTTCATGATTTATTCTGATACTCAAATTTCCCCATATTTGACCAATGGAATCTCTTTTCAGCTGGCTTTTGGGTCCTTTTGATGTCTCCATATTGCGTGCTTCCTTAATTTTTGATACAAAATGATATTACAGGCTTATCTTAGGCATTCTCTCCCTAGAGACTAGAATCAGTCTTTTTCTAAGGAGTTCCCAGAGCATTGTTTTTTTCCTGAGGTGTCCCCACGCTTTGGGTCCCTTTCCCATCAGCATTTGGATGCATACAGGGTATCCATCCCTGACTGGTGTGGTTCAGTTGGTTGGGCGTCGTCCCACGAAGCGAAAGGTCACTGGTTCAATTCCTGGTCAGAGCACATGTCCCTGGTTGGGGTGTGTACCACAGGCAGCTGATCATTGTTTCTCACATTGATGTTTCTCCCTCTCTTTGTCCCTCCCTTCCCTTCTCTAAAAAATCAGTCAATAAATAAAATCTTAAAAAGTAATAAAAGCTGCAGTTTCCAGCACTTTCCCCACAACAGAACCTGAATATCCCCACTACGATGGTCCTAAGGACCATATCCCATTAGGGCCCTGAGTACAAATCACTTGGTGTTTTTTAAGATTTTATTTATTTATTTGAGAGACAGAGGAGAAGGTAGGGAGAAAGAGAGGGAGAGAAACATCAGTGTGTGGTTGCCTCTTGTGCACCCCCTAATGGGGAGCTGACCTGCAACCCAGGCATGTGCCCTGACTGGGAATCGAACCAGCGATCCTTTGGTTTGAAGGCCAGCACTCAATCTACTAAGTCACACCAGCCAAGGCCAGATCACTTGTTTTTAAACTCCCGTATGTTTCTAGCCAATTCTAGGCCCTATTAAGGGTATCTTCCTTCCTTTCTTCTCTCCCACTCTCCCTCACCCCCCGCACCGTCTCCCCCACCCCCCAGTGACTAGTGACTAGAAATACTTTTTGTTTTAAACAACCAAGAAATCAACCTCAGCTAGACACATCGTCCAGAGGATTTTATCTACGAGGGCCTCAGGCCAGTAATGAGACCCTGTTGGGTGCCACTTGTATGCAACTGCAGTGGCACTAGGGAGTCCTGTGACAACAGGGAGGAAGATCAAGAGTAAAATGAGTAGCCAGAGCTTTGGAATTACGTATGTTGTTTTCACAAAGGGTCTCATGGTACAGAGAGTATGGTGTTGGAGGTCTTGTCAGAGGAGACATTTTTAAGAAGGCAAGTGGCTCTCCCAGTCTTGGTCCCCTTTTAGGACAATCTTATAACACTTTTTTCTTAAGAAGGACTTGAGAGTAGGATTGATGTTGAGGTTACAGTATCCAGAGAGGGGATAATAAGCAGCTGCCACTGGGAGATATCAGGGGTCTTCTTGTGAGGGTTTAGTGTTTTACAAAACTATAGCTTTGGATTCAGGGTGTCTTGGCCTTCCCAGACTTATTGGAGCTGGGATGCCTTCACCATGCACAGAAGACTTCCTGTGTAAACAGCTTTCCAACAGGGAAAAGCACCATGAGGGCCCGGAGAGTCCAGCTGGTTTAGGAGTGATGCTGAGTGACTCCTAAAGAAATTCAGGCTGAGGTCTGTCACTCTGCCAGTCTGGGCAGCTCACCACCAGACTCCTGAGCCAGAAAACCCTCTCAGCTCCCTTGAGGGCCCCCTTAATAAAGTCCCCTTGCCAAAATGGAATTCTCAAAAGTGTAAGTCAGTTTAGTGTGCTAGAAGGAAATTCACACCTTTGTTTTTTTCTTTTTCTTAAGAGAAGAACTTTCCATACTTGGCTTCTGAAAGCTGAGTGGAACGTGTTAGAGGTTTTTCTAGAGCCACTGATTATATGACTGCAAGCTCTTACTGAGGGCCATGTGAAAGAGGTTTGTTGGGATGTCATGTAGTGATTGCCTTAGAGTATAGATTTACCATTAGAGATGAAGAACATTGTCCATGGAAATCAGAGGCGTTTCAGTTTGCAAAGACTGATTGGTTAATGATTTTTAAAGCCATATTGTAATATTAATGAGAAAACTTTTGTAATAAAAACCAATTCTTGCCCTGGCTGGTGTGGCTCAGCAGGCTGAGTGCTGGCCTGCGAGCTGAAAGATGGCTCGTGCAGTTCCCAGTCAGGGCCTGTGCCTGGGCTGCGGGCCGGGTCCCTGGCTGGGGCCATGCGAGAGGCAACCAGTTGATGTTTCTCTCCTTCTCTTTCTCCCTCCCGTCCCCTCTCTCTAGAAATGAATATATAAAATCTTTAAAAGATAAAAATAAATAAATGAATTCTTTTACAACTTACCATTTTGTTTTTAGGGAAAGAGTGTTATTCATAAGGAAGTCATACCTTTGGATTGCAAGCAGAGAAATAAGGCAAACGAAAGTATGTCATTAATGAAGGATCCCTCACGCCAGATTCAAATTCTAGACTCATCTGCACACGCTAGCACACCTACAGGACTTTCAGGTAAAGACTCGATTTCTGATCATTTTCTTGACCTCTTTCATCTTAAAATGCACACATATTCATCCCTGAGCTATTGGTTGCACAATTTTAAATCAGCTAGCAAACCAAGGGTACGTGGTTTCTTAGTTCTGTTTCACATGGTACTGATAATACTTTGAAAGTTATTTTTTTTTTCACTGTAACTGCTTTCCTACCTTGTTTATTCCCTGACTTACTGAGTGCTTTCTGTGTGCCATGCACTGTGCTAGACCTTGGAGATGAAACAAGGGCCCAGCCCAACAGGCAGACACACAGCTGCTGCCCTCGTGGAGCTTAGTCTGGGAGGGTTTAAGGCAGAGGCGCAGTAACTGTAATTTGAGATGGAATGCTATGCTGTTCAGAAGAGAGGTGTAAGCGGTGTTAACAGTGACTGGTATCTAACTGGAACAGGTCTGTTCACATAAAGCCTTTAAAAGAAGGACTGCAGGGGACCTGAAAGGGCTCCTGTCTGCTATGGGGAAGGGCATTCAGGGAAGAGAGCCACATGAGCAAAGTCCCCAGAATGGAAAAGCCCCCAGCAAACGCAGGGGAGAAGCTCCTGAGCAGGTGTGTGGGGTTGGAGTGGGGCACTGGAAGGTGAAAGTGGAGAGGTGCTCTGCTGTGGAGGGCCTCAGGTGTCTGCCTGTGGTTAGCAGCAGCAAGGTCAGAGTTGTGTTGTAGGAAGATTGATGAGCTGAGACGGAGGTGCTCTGAGCTGAAGAGCCTCACTCAGCCTCCTCCTCAGGGCAGCCTGGGGAGGCAGGATCTTTCCCATGTGCCATTCTGTGACGGAGGCACAGCAGTCCACTCTGGCCTGATTCCACTGAGGATCAGCATCCTGGTTCACATACAGTTTATTCATTCATCAAGTATTGATTGCATACCTGCCATGCTCCAGAAACGTTTCTAGGTGCTTGTGATGTATTACTTAAAAAAAAAAAAGGAGGAGGGGAAGGAGAAGGAGAAAAGACAGGCAATACACAATAAACAGCAATGACATGGTGTAAGAGGGGTTCCAGAGGGGATGGGAGAGAGATGGGTGGGCAGGCTCTGCACTTAATATGGCGATCAGGGTAGGCCTCCTTGAGCAAGACATGTTCAGCAATAGGCTTTTCAAGTCCCAACTTTGTTCTTTAGCCGCACAGGGACAGTACAGTGGTTTACTTACCCCTTTGTACATATATAGAAGCCAGGAAAATCTGAAAGTCTGGTATTTTACAACTCAGATGCTGAAAATTCAGAAGCACCATCTCAGAAGCCCATCACAGAAAAAGCAGTTACTCCAAGCCCTGAGCAGGTGTTTGCTGAATGTTCCCAGAAGAGGATTTTGGGATTATTAGCGGCCATGTTACCTCCCTTAAAGTCGGTAAGAGACAAATGGCATTTTCTTTTTAAAAGAGGGGTGGTGTTGTACATACAAAAAACTTTCTGTAAGCCGTGTACTGAAACCAA
>PVJI01001601.1:0-148714 GCA_004026765.1 Micronycteris hirsuta | reverse complement strand
AAGGTCCTCTCAGCCAAACACAACCTATTTGCTTCAGGGGACAATTCTGTTGTGCCAGATGGCTGGAAGACCACGCACCTGCTGTTTAGCCTGGGAGCTGTGTGCCTAGACAGGTAGCCACCCCCACTCTGCTCCACGTTGGTGTTCATTTCTTTAAGTCAGTGGTCTGGTTGTCGATTAATTTCAGCATGCTTCAGTGCAGTTGTCTGGGAAAATTATGTGAGAATAGAATTAGTTTTATTAACGCCCTGGATGGTGTGGCTCAGTGGGTTGAGCACCAGCCTATGAACCAAAGGGTCGCTGGTTTGATTCCCAGTCAAAGCGCATGCCTGGGTTGCAGGCCAGGTCCCCAGTAGGGGGCGCATGAGAGGCATCCGCACAGTAATGTTTCTCTCCCTCTCTTTCTCCCTCCCTTCCCCTCTGTCTAAAAGTAAATAAATGAAAATCTTTAAAAAAATAAAATAAAATAAAAATAAAATTAGTTTTATTATCAGTGCTATGAGTAGACATTAAATTGAGCTTAAAACCCACATTAAAACAACTGTGCAGTCCAGGCACTGTCTGTTGTTTCAACTCTCTGGTTTGTTTTTTCCTGAGAGCAGTAAATGTAGGCTCTGGAGTTGAAGAAAATAGATTTATTTTCATTGTAAAAATAACAATCACAATACCAAATTCGTAAAACAGAAATGAAGAATAAAAATCACCCTGGGTTATACTATATTTATGCATCTGATGCTATTTTAATATATTTCCTTCCAAAAACAAAAAATGAGATAAAAATAAATAACAGAACAAAAAAATATATTTTCTAACAAGCTTTTTTTCAATTGTGAGTGTGCACCATTGCACACACATGTGTAATTTTTTTTTTTTTTTTTAAACCTTGTTTGAAGCTAGCCCACATGCTACAGAGCTGTGAGGCCGGCTTCAGTATTACTTTCCCTCCTTTTATGACCACCAAGACCGGTGTTCAGATCCGATGGGAAAGGGAACCGGAGGGTGTAATTTTTTATAGAGCTTTTTAAAAACGTTGGTGTAGACTGAATATATAAGTAACAGATCTAAATTTTTTCCACTTACCACTATATGAAAAGTATCATTTTGGTAGTTTTTAAACTAATTAATGAATGGCTCTTTGGCTTGCTTCTGGATCTGCCTTGGAGTGTAGCGGGCTTTGCTGAGTTGCCTTTGGGCCTGTGCTCCGCCACCTAATGGAACTCTTGCCTTCCAGCCGGGTCGGTTTGGACTGGGCGTGCTCCATGGCAGAGATCCTGCGGTCACTCAACAGTGCCCCGTTGTGGTGTGACGTCATCGCCACCTTCACAGACCACTGCATCAAGCAGTTGCCCTTCCAGCTGAAACACACCAACATCTTCACCCTGCTAGTGCTGGTCGGCTTCCCCCAGGTACGTCACCCCGAAGGCCTGGCCGCCTCTTTCGCGTCATCACACACATCAAAGTGTCTACAGCATACATCTTTTGAACTTTTTTCCTTCAGTTCCATAATTTGCTTGTATAATATTGATATATTTTCAAGATAGTGGGATGGTTTGTTTAATTTGCATTTCCATCAATTTAGTCATTTGATTCCTTTTGATAGCTAGTAGTTGGCTTTAAATATTAGTAACTGTAATATAGTACATTACAAAGCATTTTGGAGTACAGTTTTTCACTTTGGCATTCATCCTGATCTCATTTCTAATATTTATATCTCTCAACTGGTTGGGACAAAGAGCACTGTGAAATCAGGGCATCCTCATCCAGCAAGCTCTTAAACCAGTTCTGTGCCAGGCCTATGTCAGGCTCAGGACTGAGAGATGGGAAAACCCAACCCTTGAGGACTTGTTTGAAGTCAGGAACACAAGCAGAAGGGATTGGACTTGTGCTGATTAGGTGCTTTTTCCTGCATCTGTGTGCTACTGAGTTGTTTTCTCTCTCCTGTTCTAGGTTCTGTGTGTGGGGACCCGCTGTGTTTATGTGGATAATGCCAATGAGCCACATAATGTGATCATCTTGAAGCACTTTACTGAGAAAAACAGGGCTGTGATCGTTGATGTTAAAACTCGGAAAAGGAAAACAGGTCCTAAGCATAATTATTTCTTCTAAAAATGGAAGAAAGTTGTCTAATCTCTGCATACTCTAAAATCAATGACGATACCTTGGCTCTTGCCCCTGCATGTGATTTCTTTTTTAAAAAAGTTACAGCTCCCTGAGCTTCTTTTTTCTCATCTTTGAAATAATGATAATTAGGATCAGTTTGAAGGCCCTTTACATTATGTTATTTTGTATATATGCTCTCTATTTTGGGCTTGGTCAGATGTTTATGTTCTGAACATTTAATTTTTCCACTCGTCAGTGTCATTTGTTTTCTAATTGGTAACTTAAATATTATGGAGTCAGGTGGCTGCATGAGTGCAAAATAACTTTGAATAATTGTATTGGCATTCATGTCACTTTCCATTTAGTTTCATCAACAGAACAATAAGAGTACATCGTAAGTGCCTTTGACTTAATTTGCCAAATCCCAAACAGCCTGGAGTATCTAACCCATTATGTGCCCAGTTCCACTTCTGAAATAATAATCTGCCTTCTTACTCAGCTTCAGCGTTATTTTTGTGTATGGTATGAGGTAAACGCGAAGGTTCTTTTTTTTAGTTTTAGAGAGAGGAAGGGGGAGAGAGGAAGAAACATTGATTTGTTGTTCCACTTATTTATGCATTCATTGGTTGATTCTTGTGTGTACCCTGACTGGGGATTGAACCCACAACCTTGGTATGTTTGGACAACGCTCTAAGCAACTGAGCTACCTGGCCAGGGCTGCTGCTCCTCCTCCTCCTCCATATATGAATATCCTGTCATTGTAGGACCATTTTTTAAACAGACTATTGTTTCTGCATCAAATTATCTTGACACCTTTGTTGAAAATTAATTGACCCATGTATGCGCGTCTATTTATGAATTTTATGTTCCATTAATCCATACATCTGCCCTTACTTGAAAACTACATTATCTTAACTATTATAGATTTATACTAAGTCTTAAAGCCAGGTTCTCCAACTTTGTACTGCTTTTCAGAATGCTTTGGCTACTCTAGTCCCTTCCCCTCCCTGTGTAAGTGTTGGAGTCGGGCGTCGGTTTCTGTGGAAGGGTGCGCTGGGCTTGTCACTGACGTTGCATTGACTCTGCAGACCCCTGTGGGGGAACGGGCATCTTAACAGTGTTAAGTCTTTGGCTCATCAGCATGGTATATCTCTTCCTGTGTTTAGGGAATAAATTTAGGTCTCATAAAATATAGGTTTTTAATTTCTCTCAACCTGTTTTCTATCATTTGTGCCTTCTCTTTTTTGTTTCCTGGACTATCTAACCAGAGATGTATCAACTTGTTTGGTTTTTTCAAAGAACCAGCTTTTGGTTTCATTGATTTTTCTCTATTTTTTATCTGTTTTCTATTTCTTTGATTTCTATCTTTATCATTAATTCCTTATTTCTTCTTGCTTTGAGTTTAATTTGCTCATTTTTCTTTTTCTAGTTTCTTACATTGAAAGTCTAAATCACTGATTTGAGACCTTTCTTTTTTTGTTAATTGAAGCACTTTAATGCTATGAATTCTTTCTTTCTTTTTTTTTTTTTTTAAAGATTTTATTTATTTATTTTTAGAGAGAGGAGAAGGGAGGGAGACAGAGAGGGAGAGAAACAGCAATGTATGGTTGCCTCTCACATGGCCCTCACAGGGGACCTGGCCTGCAACCCAGGCATATGCCCTGACCGGGAATCGAACCGGGACCGTCTGGTTCCCAGCCCGCGCTCAATCCACTGAGCTACACCAGCCAGGCTGGATTCTTTCTAGGTATGGCTTTAGCCATATCCATTATTTTTTATGTATTATCTTTTTCATTAAGGTCAGAATATTTTCTACTTATTGTATGCTTTTTTCTTTGTCATGTGGGTTATTTAGAAGTTTGTTGCTTAATTTTGAAGTATTTGGGTTATTTTCAAATATTTTTGTCTTACTGATTTTAATTCCTTTTTGATCAGAGAATATACTTTGAACAAAATTTTAGTTGTATTAAGATTATTGTTTGTTTTGTGGTTCGGATGTGGTCTGTTTTGAATGCGGTTCCATGTGCACTCCAAGAGAATGTGTATACTGTTGTGGGTGGAATGTCCTTTAGATGACATGTAGGTCAAGTCTGTTGGTGGTGGTGGTCACGTCTTCTGTGTTCTTAGTGAGTTTCTATCTCTTCTAACAATAACTGAAAGGGGAATCTGGTGAGGTCTCCAACTGTAATTATGTGTGTGTCTGTTTCTCATTTTATTATGAAATGTCCCTTTTTATCTCTGCTAATACTTCTTTTTCTGAAGTCTACTTTAATATTTATGTAGCCTCTCTAGCTTTTCCTTAATACTAACATTTGCATGATATATCTTTTTCCACCTTTTCACTTTAACCTGCTTGTGCCTATAGTTAAAGTGGATTTCTTATAGACAGCACATGGTGTAGTCTTTATTTTTAGTCGCTGCCTTTTAATTGAGATGTTTAGACTATTTACATTTAAAGCAGTTATCAAGGTGGTTGAGTTGAACTCTACTACCTTCTTGCTTTTTATTTATTTATTTATTTTAAGATTTTATTTTTTTATTTATTTTTAGAGAAAGGGGAAGGAAGGGAGACAGAGAGGGAGAGAAACAGCAATGTATGGTTGCCTCTCACATGGCACTCATGGGGACCTGGCCTGCAACCTAGGCATGTGCCCTGACTGGGAATCGAACCAGGACCCTTTGGTTCCCAGCCTGCGCTCAATCCACTGAGCTATATCAGCCAGGGCTCCTTCTTGCTTTTTAAATTATTTGTCTCATCTGTTCTTTGTACCTTTTTCCCTCATCTTCTACCATCTTTTTTATTTTAAATTTCATTTTATCCCTACTATTGGCTTGTAAACCATAACCCTTTATTTTTTAGTGGTTGCTCTAGGGGTTTACAATAGTTACCTTCAAATAATGTCTTAGCGGTGCGTTAAGGTTTATAATGTGCACCAGTAGCCAACCACAGTCTGCCTTCGAACGATGCTACGCTAGTTCACACAGTGAGGAAATGGATTTTGTACTCCTGTCCCCAATCCTTTGTGTTATGGTCACAGATTTTACTTCTACATGACATGAACCTACCAACACATTATTTATTTTTGTTTTTAAAAAGTCAGACATTTTTTAAAAAAGATTTAAAAATGAGAAAGCCATATTTTTCATGTGTAGCCACATGTTCACCATTCCTGGTGCTCTCATTTCTTTGTGTAGGTTCAAATTTACATCTGGTATTATTTTTCTTTGTCCTGTTAAGGGATGTACTTCCCTTAACATTTCTTGTAATGAAAATCTGCTGTTATTAAAATCTTTGTTTTGGTTTGTCCTACCAAATCCAAGATATATTTATTTTGACTTCATCGTGGAGAGATGATTTTACTAAATACAACATGCTACGCTGAGAGTTTTTCTTTGAATACTTTAAAAATATTGAGCCATTTTCTTCCGGCTTGCATAGTTTCTGCCACAAAGTGTGCTGTCATTCTCTGTTGTTCTACATAATGTGTATTTTTTTTTTCTGATTGCTTTTAAGATTTTTCTCAATCACTGATTGTTAGCATTTTGATTATGGTGTGCATTGGTATGATTTTCTTCATGTTTCTTCAGCTTGGGGAGTTATTGAGCTCTTGGCTCTGTGGATTTATAATTTTCATCAAATTTGGAAAAACTTTAACCATCAAATACTTTTTGTTTCTTGAAGTATGCCTTCAAATACTTTTTTGGCCCCCTATTAGGATACTTCCACTCTCACTGTTAGGAAGACAAAATATTCCCAGCTCCATATGAGTTCCAAGAATTGTTCTGCATACTGCTTTTTGGTAGTTCTTTTTTAAAACTAGGTTGTTTCCTATCTAGATAGTTTCCTCTCACATTTGCGCAGATCAATTCTCAGCCAAAGACTCATGAAGAATCTTCTATGGATATCTGGAGAGATGTCCCATTCATAGTCTCTCTCTCTCTCTCTCTCTCTCTCTCTCTCACTCTCTCTCTCCCTCTCTCTCTCCCTCTCTCCCTTCCTTCCTTTTTCCCTCCCTTTCTCTCCCTCCCCCATCTCCCATCTGTGTGATATTCTGCCCCATAAATTCTAGCTGCCTTGATTTCCTTGAATACTGACCTCTGTCTCCTCAATTCATTGAGACTTCTGGACTCTGCTTCTCTGAAGTCTGGATATTATTTCCAGATAGCCAGAGCTGTTGGAGGGCTCACCTGGTTTATGTTCCTTCTCTCAGGGAGCATAGTCCTGTACTACCTGTTGCCCAGTGGCTGCTAACAGTTGTTTCATGTATTTTCAGTGTTCTGGTTGTTTAAGGTAGAAGAGTAAGTCCGATCCCTCTTATTCAGTCTTGCTTGGAAGTAGAAGTCTTTCATGTGTGCTGTATTTAAGAACTTCCTTTAACAACCTTTGTCTTCCTTGGAGAAAACTTGTTTGTGCCCAGTAGCAGAAATGTGAATTTCCTTTTTCAGAACTGGCCTTAAATACAATGGCTAAGTTTGGAATCAGGAGATTTGTGTTTTGGGGCTTGCAGTTTTTGCTTCGCTAAGACACATTACTAGGGAAGAAACTTGGCTATGGGACGCATTAACTGTACTTCTGGTGTCTTCTTTTGCTGCCTGACATCACCTTTCAGTGAAGGACTACCAGCTGGTCCAGAAAGGAGGAGGACAGGAATGCAGTGACTCTCAGGCCCAGCTGAGCCAATATTCCCAGCATTTTGCCTTCATTGCCAGTCACCTTCTACAAACCAGCATGGACAGCCATTGTCCTGAGGCAGTGGAAGCAACGTGGGTCCTGTCCTTGGCCCTCAAAGGATTATATAAAACGCTAAAGGTAAGGGTGCACTTCTTCCATCAGCTACTGAATCTGCTGTGATTTAACATCTGCAGGGCATTAACTAGGAGGAAATGCCATCTGATTTCGATGGATGGTTAACCATAGGATTTTGATAATTTTGATAATTTGATGGTTAACCATAGGATTTTGATAATTTTTGGAAATGGTTGGGACATTGCGCAAGGATAACTTTAAAGAAGAAACCAAACTTTCCTGATAGTTGGTTTTCTGTAGTTTTCCCATACTATTTCTATGGAACCAGGTACTACTGCCTAATGGCACATAAACTTGGAAGATGAGAAGACAAATGGGCTGAATATTTTCTCACTTCCCTTTGAACCACAGCTCCTTCTGGGTCATCATAGGACAAGATGAAGGGAAGAATAAAGGGGCTAGCATCCTATGGGACCTTTGGGCAATAGGTTTGTCAGTTGGGGTGGGAGGAGGCAAACCAGTTAAAGAGCTGGGCAGTAATTGGTGTGGAGATGACAAGCCTTGACTTACGGGGAAGATGGTTCTTCTGCTTTCCAAAGGGCATGAGTGGGGAGGAAGGAATCGCTTTAGGATGATCTTCCCAGCAGAGCTAGTCATAAAAGAAGGATTTCATTTGAAAAGTTGGCGAGTTCCTTGACTTTGGCAGCACCGACGAGGAAGCCACAGAAAGACTCAAGCATCACAGGAGACTGGAGGGATAGCATGTCAGTTCTGGCCCAGCCCTGAGAATTTGTAGGTTTAGGATTGATACTACACATCCACTCTTTGTTGATACCATGGCATTTTCCCCAGTCTGCTGTGGTTTTAATTGTTCGCATTATTAGGAAAGAGAAAGTAAACTCCCTGAGGGCACAGACTATTTCGGTCTTTGAATCCTGCAATCTGTAAATATTGTTGAGCACTAAGTGCCAGCTGGAATTGCATATGTAGTTTTGAACTGGAAAGAAGGTCCCAGACCTCATGGAGCTTACAGTCTAAATTATAAGAGAGACAAGAAAGATCTTGCAAGGAAAACTATCATGAGTTAGAAAAAGCCTTTCTGAGAATGTGAAATTTGAGGTGGCAGATAAGGAGTCTGGGCAGAGTGCTGCATGCTGGGAGAGTAGCGAGCTCCAGGAGCAGGCACAGTCGTCAGGGATCAGAGAGAACACCTCCAGAGTTCAGCGTAGCACCGAAGAGGCAGATGAGGACACAGAAGCAGGCTGGAGCCTGTAGGACCTTGTCAGCCGTGACTAGGAACTTGGATTTTATTTTAAAGAGCAGTGGGAAGTTTTTCGGAAGGTAGCATACAGGAGAGGGACATAAAACCTCTATTCTTAGCATAGGACTTACCATGTAGAATGTACTAAACTTCAGAAATATTTGTTGAGTTAATGAATTGGAGACTGAGTGCACAGACATAGGTTATGGCTATGGTTCAGAGTTTTATCCTTCCTGCTGACTCTTCACTTAAGGATGGACTTGAGCCACTAGTTGAGACTAGGCCCTGAAGGAGGCTTCCTTCTCCCTAGTGACCCTTACCTTCTTCATTCTGAGGCAGTTACAAATCATTCTTTTTCTGTTTGGCAGGCTCATGATTTTGAAGAGACGCACGCTACCTTCTTTCAGACTGATTTGCTGAAGCTGCTGGTGAAAAAGTGCAGCAAAGGGACTGGCTTCAGTAAAACTTGGCTCCTCCGGGACCTGGAAGTAAGGGATGGAGGTGGCTCCTCCTGCTGCCAGCTGGTGCAGATTCACTGGCCTGGGAATTAGAGCCCTCAGTTAGTTACAGCTGCTTCTTCCCATGCACGCTTATGCTGTGCGGTTGTGAAAACTGTGTTTGGTATTTGTCTTCCCTTTTGGAAATAGGGATATGACATTTGTACTCCTCTGTCAGGGGAAATGAATTCGATGTTTGTTCCAAGAACATTGGAAGAAAGGTATTTTATATGGAAACATTATATCATGATAATAAAGTGTTCCCTTGAATAATTATTTCCCTTTAAAGTTCCTTTGAGCTAAGATCAGTTTCTAAATTTGTCCTCACTTTTATATATTTTTTGTAGGATGTTAGTTGATAATTCTCATTTTATTACTGTTCCCTCTGGGCTTTGGATTGTTCTTAATAGACTTGCTTTGGTTCCTTGTGGAGTTTCTGTACCAAGTGCCAGCTTCAGGGCCCGGGAAGGCTGCGCTGAGGGAGGGTGGTCGGCCGGCCTTTCCTGGTCCCACGGAGGCCTGACCGTGGAGAAGCAGCTTGCAGTCCCCACAGAGGAGATAGTTAGGTTTTAGGAAAATGTGCTGAAACATGTTAATGGATAACCTAGGGAGCAGCTGAGCTCTTGTTCTTTAGAAATATTTTAAATTTTGTTTATTGAAATAATAGAACCACATTGCAGAAAATTTGAAAAATAGTAAAGAAAGGAAAACCCTAAATTTTACCCCCCAACACAGCTACCATTAGTATTTTGTGTATTTCCTATTCTGTTTTTCCCTCTGTATCTGTGATTGGTAGACAGACAGACAGACAGATTTAGATTGTATAATGAGCATGGTGTTCAAATAAATTGAGACGACGATGGCCCTTTTTCTAAATTGCAAGTTTCCTAACCACCATTTTTAATGGCTGCCCGTGACACGTGAGGGCGGGCTTCAGTGTTTGCCACGAGCGATGCTTCATTGACCACATTGTGAACGTAACTTTTTACATTTTCAGTGGGTAAAGAACCATGAACATTTTTAAAGCTCTTTTTGTAAGTAATAATCCACCTTCAACTTAGAAAATGGCCGTCAGGTGGTCTCAGTTCACCAAAATGTGCTCTGAACAGAAGGTGTTAGTTTACGCCGTCAGCGGCAGAGTTAACAAACACCCAGTTCCCTCCTAGTTTCAGTTAACATTTCTTTGATTACAAGTACCATTGAACATGTTTTCATGTTACTCATTTTACTTTTGTGTGTGAATTCTGATATATTTTTAAAGTTAGGTCAGATATTTTCTGCCCTTAGAGGGCTGAGGATCTGCATAATGCTCTTGCCCACCGAACACTCACTTCCCTGCCCTGCCTGACTTTCTTTCTGTGCAGATTTTGTCCATCATGCTGTACTCTTCAAAAAAGGAGATCAGCTCTCTGGCTGAGCATGGAGACTTGGAGCTGGATGAGCGAGGGGACCAAGAGGAGGAGGTGGAACAGTCAGTCAGCAGCCCGAGTGAGCCTGAGCAGAAAAAGCTAGACCCTCTCGAAAGCCTGGATGAGCCCACCAGAATATGTTTCCTGGTATGTTCTTGGGTCACGGTGTGGGCTGAGAAAGGACTTTAAGGAATGGGTTTTCTTTGGCTCGGACAGGGTCTTAGCCTCCATGAAAATGCCTCTGTCTTCTGTCCTGAGAATTCACTTCCTGAGGACCCTACCTTTATTATACAGAACGGATCCAGAAGAATGGAAAGGCCCTCACCACAGTAGTTCTTAATGTTTTTGGTCCATGGACCCAAAAGCTTTAGATCATTTCTCCTATAAAATACACATTCAAATATACATGTAAATTTTTGCATGTAATTTCCAGGCCCATCCATAAACCCCCAAATGATACTTCATCCTCAGTGTTTCTCTGACGTACTGTCTTAGTTTCCCTGGATAATCCACTCTTCCTCAGAATGACGTGAAAATGGGTGAGAGCTTGAGCTGAAAGGGTCTAACTAGATGAAGAGTGAGCAGAGTATGGGGTGGATATCAGGAAAAGAAGTACAGTTTTTTACAAATCAAAAGAAAGTACACTATACTTCTTATACTTGACTTCTGTGCCAGTGGTCAAACTTGACTATAAGGCAGCTCTAGAGAAGCTAGCAATGAATATGGTGTGGTGTATAATTATTGACTATTAGCATTGCATTCTGTTGATATAATATTTCTTTTGACGTTTCTGTGTTTTATATTTTCCTTTGAACTTATAATAGTAATGCAGATTTTATAATCCATGTTTTAGGGCTTGTAATTTTATATGCTTTAAGTACGCATCTGATATTCTTAAATTATGACCTGTGGTAACTTTGGAAAATAATTGTTTCATCACTTTCGAGTTTAGATTATCAATAACATGCTAAAGCACATTAAATTTCTTTCTTCTACTGCCTCCCCATGGCCTTCAGATGGCTCACGATGCCCTCAACGCCCCTCTGCACATTCTCCGGGCCATATACGAACTACAGATGAAAAGGACCGATTCGTTCTTCCTGGAGGTTCAGAAGAGGTAAGGGACGCCAGACGCGGCTGAAGTGAGTGTGAGAGCACGTGAGGGCGGGACTGCACCTCCCTCCTGCCGACGAAATCTGGAGAAAGACTCCCGAGAGGCCAGGAGGCAGGTGTGGAGCCGTCTGTAGTCTTCACAAAGTGACAGGAGGCTCTGCTACATCGCGTGGGTCGTCTTGAATTGTGTCGTATGTCCCTTCAGAAAACCTTTACGTCGCCGTCTGCCTCTCAGAGTAAACTCATTGTGGAGCAGAGTGGAGACAGACGCCAAGGTTTACGTCCCGTGTCATGCAGGGAGCAAACAGTGCAGAGCGGGGTCTTCTGGTAGAAAGTGTTGTTTTGTTGTTTATTTTTTCACCACCACATACGATCTTCATGCTTTTTTCTTCGAGAATTATTATAAAGTTAATATTTCCTTTCTCTTGGACTGGAAGTTCAGCGTTGGTTCTTGGGCCCAACTCTTAAATCTGTTTAGAACTTTACTTGTCTGTAGTTAATCTCCTCCTTCGTCCCCATTCCCTAGTTTTGACTTCCTGTTCTGATTTATATTCAACTCCAATTTAATATTTCTTTCATTTTGTATTTTTATTTTTTCATGTGGATTTCTGATACATTGCCTCAAACCCTTTGTGAGACGGAGCAGGGTTGCATCGGTTAGGGCATAACCTAAGCTGCTGTAACTAGGAAGCCCAGGAGTATCACGGGTCAGGAAGGATGCGATCTGTTTCTCCTCTCTCAAACAGTTCAGCGGTAGGCGAAGTCCAGGGTGAGTGGGCAGCTTTGCCCCGCGCACTGACCCACTTTGTTTTCACTGTGTGGTCAAAGCTGGCTCACCCACAGCACCCCTCTGCTGCAGCCCAGAGGAGGGGGAAGGGAGAGAAAGGGGTGCGTCCTCAGTGCAGGTTTCTGAAGGTGGGCTTCAGAGGTGGCAGGTGGCACCCGTCACCTCACTGGCCTCCCACTGGTAAGAACCCAGTTGCATTGCTACATCTAGCCGCAGGGGGGCTGGGAACCAGGTGTCTCCAGCTCAGTGACTCTGTGTCTTGGTAAAGCCTCAGGGAACTTCGTTTCAAAAGAAAGGCAGGATGGGTCCTGGGGACAGTGGACATTCTCTGCCACAAGGCATACGTGCACATCCGTGTGCATGAATAAATGAATGCTATGAGTCTGATTTGCAAAATATGGAAAGTGATGATGTAATTGCAAAATAACAGGAAAACAACTGCGGTCAACATTTCTGACAAGTTTCACTGCAGGTTAAACTCTCTTACATTGCTCTAACTTACATACCTAACTTCGTGCTCCTTCTCTTCAGGTTTGATGGCGATGAGCTCACCACGGATGAAAAGATACGGACCCTGGCTCAGAAGTGGCAGCCCAGCAGGAGCCTGAGACTGGATGAGCAGAGTGCCAAAGCCGTGGATACAGACATGATTATCTTACCGTGCTTGGTATGTTGCCTCCACCTTGGAAACAAAATGTCTGTCCCTGACTCCCACCCCCAATTGTGAGAAGGGCAGGCTCTCTAATGGTGGTCTTTGGGTTTGCAGTCCCGGCCCACACGCTGTGACAAGGCCACGCCTGAATCAAACCCCGTGACCCAGAAGTTGATCTCCAGTACAGAGAGTGAACTGCAGCAGAGCTATGCCAAGCAGCGGCGTAGCAAGAGCGCCGCCCTCCTGCACAAGGAGCTGAACTGCAAGAGCAAGAGGGCAGTTCGGGACTACCTTTTCCGCGTGAATGAGGCCACAGCCATCCTATACGCTCGCCACGTGCTAGCGTCCTTGCTTGCTGAGTGGCCTGGGCATGTGCCAGTGAGTGAGGACATCCTGGAGTTAAGTGGCCCTGCCCATATGACCTACATTTTTGATATGTTCATGCAACTGGAAGAAAAACATCGGTGGGAAAAGGTATGTAAGCAGGCTAAGCTGGGCACTCACTCCACTCATTCCTCTGTCCTCTCCCCACCCCCAACCCCAAGTGTTTGAAGTCTTCTGGCAAGTGATTTTCTGGAGTAAGCTTACCTATATGGCCATAGGACTCCCCAACACAGGCCGTGTAGGTCACTGTTGGACTCTCCCACGTACTGGCCTAGAGCTGAGCTCACAGCCTAGGACAGGCTTGGCGTCCAGAGTGTTTGGAATAGTGTCCGTGAAACTTGTCTTTGCAGTTTCCCTTTCTGTTTTCATACTTGTAAGTCTGAGTCTTTTGGGGGGATTTTTATTTATTTATTTTTAGAGAGGGGGCAGGGAAGGACAAAGAGAAGGAGCGAACCACTGATATGTGAGAGAAACATCAATAGGTTGCCTCTCACACACCCCTAACCGGGGACCTGGCCTGCAACCCAGGCATGTGCCCTGACTGGGAATAGAACTGGCGACCTTTTGGTTTGCAGAACGACACCCAATCCACTGTGCTACACTAGTCAGGGCTACAGGTCTAACTCTCTTTGTTAGCCTTTCTCTCTTCTCGTGTCCCCTAGCATCTCACTTAGTGTAAAGCCCAGGGGACAGTGTTCATTACAACTGATAGCCTGTTTCCATAATACAAGAAGCCCTCCAGGACAATTTCTATCTTCTCTTTTCAACTGTCATTTCTAGAATGGTCTACCCCAGGTCAGACACTCTGCCAGCTCTTATACCTGTCTTACATGGTGACCTAGAGGTGAAGAACTCAAGATGGGAGGCTTCTCCAAGGCTTCTAGCTTCTGGGTGCCGGACACGGGGCTCAGCAGGGCCTATGCATTCTCTTAAGTCCAGTGCTTTCATTTTAAGGGTCTGTTTTGGCAGGTGGAGCCATTTTTTGTTTTCTTTTTAAATCAAATCTTCAACTTCGTCTTTTAAAGTAATGCTGGGTTAGCAATCTTTCATAGGCCCCACATTCTGCCTTGTATCCCACCAGATCCTGCAGAAGGTGCTCCAGGGCTGCCGAGAGAACATGCTGGGGACCATGGCCCTGGCTGCCTGCCAGTTCATGGAAGAGCCAGGAATGGAGGTGCAAGTGAGAGAGTCGAAACACCCATATAACAACAACACCAACTTTGAGGTATGACCCAGGGTCAGCCAGGCCCACCTAGCCTCAAAGCATGCAGATGGCAGGACCTGTGGGGTTGCTGAGTAGCGAGAATCTCAACAACTCCCATAGCAGCTCTTTCCCCTCCAGACAGCTCTGGCCAAGTAAGTGCTTCCTTAGTCTAAGCTGCAGTCTGCCTCCCTGAGGGCTGAGACTCTGTACAACCAAGTTATCTCTCCTTCTAGCCTGGTTTTCATAGAAGTCACTGGGCCCTGGCCTTGGAGGAGAGTTGACTCCTCCTGCAGCTAGGCTCCTTGGTGCCTTCTAGCAGTGAGTCTGTGTGCGGGTCTGAGTTCAGCCCACACTCTACCTATCTCCTGGTGACCCCACCATACCTTGGAGACTCCTGCCCCTTTGTGTGATGACTCAGAACTGAAAAGCCTCATCTGTTCTGCCCTTAACTTCGTTCCTGCATGGGGGGAGGTAGGAGTTTGGATGAGGCAGGTGTGGGATGGCCTATTATGCTCACTGACTTAATAATGCCACTTGTATTTCTTTAGCCCTTTTCAGAATGTTGGAGCTGGTAAGGCATACACTTCTGGTGGGCCAGCGCCTTCTAGCAGCAGTGGTAGATGACAGAGAAACTCATGAATTTCAATAGAACTTGGTTATTGCTCAGCTGAAATTTTGTCTTGCAGAACCTCCCCATTCTCTTCCTTCAAAGCCTCTTCTCTCCCTGTGTTCCTGGGTCCAGCCCAACATAGGCACATCTAGTGAGCTACCAAGTTCTGCCTCAAAGGGGACCACCTTCTCTTCACCACCCTGACTCTCCTCCCCTTCTCTGGCTTCCTCACTCCTCGCTGCTGGCCTTGCCCCCGCCCTGGCCTTGCTTCCCACCAGCTGTCAGAGTGATCCTCACAACACAAACCTGAGGCTTCTCCTGCTCACAGCCTGTCCAGGGCTCCTGTGCCCTCCAGACAAAGACTAAATGCCTTGTTTTAGCACACCAGCTTTCACTTCCAGCCTCTTCCAGCCGTTCCTTCCAGCCTCTCCAGGGTCACCCCTGTCCCATCTCGCAAGCACTCGTACTCAGCAAGTTCACCCTTCACCCAAGACACGGCAAGCTCCTTGCTGTTTCCTGAACACATTGGACTTTCCCGAGCTGACTGTTTGCCTGAAACGTGCCCCCCACACAGCCACATCCCCCTCACCTTGTCTCCCTTTCTGTCCTCTTCATTCTTCACGACAACCCGAACAGCCCTGCACTGAGACACTTTTTCTCCCTCCCCTCCTTCTTCAAGTGAAGCCTGCAGGCCATGCCCCAGTCTGCACAAGTGTCACTCCTACTGTGTTTGCAGCCCCGTGCGTGGCCCCGCCCCAGCTCACTTCACTGAGAGCTCCTGGAAGGCAGGGCTGTAGCTTACTCGTTCGCACATCCCCAGCTTCAGTGGCAGGACTTGGCATGAGGTAAGCCCTCAGTAACTGACCAGTACTGACAAAAGTGTTCTCATTGCCTCTCCCTAGGATAAAGTTCACATTCCCGGTGCGATCTACCTCTCAATCAAATTCGATTCTCAGTGTAATACAGAGGAAGGCTGTGATGAGTTGGCCATGGCCAGCAGCAGTGACTTTCAGCAGGATCGACACAATTTCAGTGGGTCTCAACAGAAATGGAAAGATTTTGAGCTTCCAGGTAGTATAGATTCTTGGTTATATCAATTCTTAACATTAAGTATTTAAACTTAAAACTGAAAAGGGAAATTATTGTAGGGTTTTAAATGGGGTTTATTATATTTCATCAGAAACACCTCACTTGCCATTCCCTGTTACCACAGTACCCTGACCTGTCTCTGATTCTTGTGTGACCAGGAGACACTCTGTATTACCGGTTCACCTCCGACATGAGCAACACGGAGTGGGGCTACAAGTTCACTGTGACAGCTGGACACCTGGGCCGATTCCAGACAGGTGCGTGCTCTTCTCTGTCCGTCTGCACCATCTCCCTGCCCCGGACCCTCTGTGGGTGTGCGTGCCGTTGTGCTGTTGATCCTTGTTCCAGTCACAGCAGGCATTTTTCTCTAAGGCTTCTGCAGGCTTGTCTCACAAACCCCACACGTGCCGCTCTTGAAGGTGCCGTATAGTTGGCTAGTTGTGCGCCTGAGTGGCCAGAGAGTAGAGCTACCTAAAGAAGGCACTTGTTGTCTTCGAATTTGCCGGGGCATTTTTGCAAAAAGGGGAAAATAAAAATGTCATCCCTGTGTCGCTTTTACAAAAGGCATCGCTTCAGGCAAAATTTAAATGATCAGTTGTTACATTCTATTTGTTAAAATATCTGTTTTGTGGGGGTCGCCCAGGATTTGAAATTTTGAAGCAAATGCTGTCAGAAGAAAGAGTTGTTCCACACCTCCCCTTGGCCAAAATGTGGGAATGGCTGGTGGGCGTGGCCTGTCGCCAGACCGGTCATCAGCGATTAAAAGCCATTCACCTACTTCTGAGGATTGTGCGATGCTGCACCCACAGGTAAGCTGCCTTCGGGACATGCGTCTTTCTCTGGGTATTTGTTTTGTGAGTACTTCCTCCTACTCTGTGGCCTGCCCTTTCGCTCTTGTAGTGATGTCTTCTCATGTCCTCCAGTTTATCCATCATTCCCTTTATGGTAGTGCATTTGCTGTCCTGTTTGGGACACTCTTGCCTTACTTGACGTTGAGGTCATGAAGATATTTTCTAGAAGCTTAATTGTTTTTTCTTTCACATTTAGATCTATAGTCAATGTGGAATGAATTTTAGTGAACGATATGAAGTGTAGGGGCCAAGATTAGTTGTTTCTCACAAAGGTCTCTACTTGACTCTAAGGACCACCTTTGCCCTCGCCACAGTCCTGCGCCATCTTTGTCACAAAGTAGGCATCCGTCTGTGCCTGGGTCTGGTCTCTTTTGTTCCCTTGACTTTTTTGAATATCCTTGTGCCAGTACCGTACTGTCTTAAATCTTGTAGCTTTATAACAAATTTACATACCTAGTAGTATACATCCTTCAGCATAGTTCTTTAACTTTTTTTTTTAATATTTTATTTATTTATTTTTAGAGAGAGGGGAAGGAAGGGAGAAAGAGGGAGAGAAACAGCAATGTATGGTTGCCTCTCATGTGGCCCTCACTGGGGACCTGGCCTGCAACCCAGGCATGTGCCCTGACTGGGAATCGATCCAGCGACCTTTCAGTTCACAGGCTGGCACTCAATCCACTGAGCCATACCAGCCAGGGCATAAATGTACCACAGTTTTTTAATCCACTGATGGGCACTTAGGCTATTTCCAACACTTGGCTATTGTAAAAAGTGCTGCTGTGAACATCAGGGTGCATAAGTACTCTTGAACTGTTGTTTCAGGATTCTTAGGGTATATTCCCAGCAGTGTAATTGCTGGGTCAAAAGACAGTTCCATTTTTACTTTTTGGGGAAATTCCATACTGTTTTCCACAGTGGTTGCGCCAGTCTGCATTCCCACCAACAATGCACTAGGGTTCCCTTTTCTCCACATCCTCGCCAGCACTTGTTTGTTGATTTACTGATAGCCATTCTGACAGGTATGAGGTGATATCTCATTGTGGTTTTATTTTGCATCTGACAGCTAGTGATGTTGAACATTTTTTCATATGTCTAGGGGCCATCTGTATGCTCTTGGAAAAGTGTCTATTCAGGTCCTTTGCCCATTTTTTTTAATTGGATTGTTTGTCTTCCTGGTGTTAAGTTTTGTGAGTTCTTTATATTTTTTGGAGATTAAACCCTTATCAGACATATCATTGGCAAATATGTTCTCCCATACAGTTGGTTCCCTTTTCATTTTGATGATGGTTTCTTTAGCTCTGCAGAAGCTTTTCAATTGGATGTAGTCCCATTTGTTTATTTTTTCCTTTATTTCTGGTGTATGGTGTAAGTTGGTGGTCAAGTTTCATTTTTTCTCATGTAGCTGTCTAGGTGTCCCAACACCATTTGTTGAAGAAGCTATTTTTATACCATTTTATACTTCTGCCCCCTTTGTCAAATAATAATTGACTATAGAGACATGAGTTTATTTCTGGGCTTTCTATTCTGTTCCATTGATCTATGTGTTTTTATGCCAGTACCAGACTGTTTTGAGTACAGTGGCCTTGTAATATAGTTTGATGTCAGGTATTGTGATCCCTCCAACTTTGTTCTTCTTTCTCAAGATTTCTGTGGCTATTCGGGGTCTTTTTTTGGTTCCATATAAAATTTTGAAGTGTTTGTTCTAGATCTGAGAAATATGCCATTGGTATTTTAATAGGAATTGCATTGAATCTCTAGATTGCTTTGGGTAGCATGGACATTTTAATGATGTTAATTCTTCTAATCCATGAACACAGTATATGCTTCCATTTATGTGTATCTTCCTCAATTTCTTTCTACAGTGGTCTTGACTATTTTTAACTGTACATGTCCATATAAATTTTAGAATTACTAGTTATTTCTTTTTTCCAGATTTATTGAGGTATAACCTACAAATACAATTATAATTTATTTGAAGTGCAGAACACAATCATTTGATATACGTATACATTATGAAGGGATTACCGCCACCAAGTTAACACGCCTGTCACTCCACAGCACACAAGGGTCGCCTTTCCTCCACATCCGTACCAGCATTTGTTACCTCTCTTTTTCTTTCGTGACAATCCTGAGGAGTTATCTCACTGTGGTTTTAACTGACATCTCCCTGATGACTAGTGGTGTTGAGTACCTTCTCATGTACCTGTTTGCCATTTGCATGTCTTCTTTGGGAAAATGTCTTTCAAATCCTCTACCCTTTCTTTTGGCCTCCACAGAGCTTTTACTGTTAAACAAATGCTAGCCACAGATTTCTTCCCTTTGACCTTTCCAGTTCTCTAGAGCAGTCAGCTCATCCCTTTTCTAACAGATCCTCAGAACTGAGACCCACCAAAAAGTATCACCAGGTCTATATATTACATCATCAGAGTATCACCAGGCATAGAGGCAGCAGGGGTCATAGGTTCTCTTTAATACAAAACATCCCAATGATGAACATTCAGACTCCCTAATTCACATGTAAGGCATTTATAAGTTAACTATTGTGGAATCCATTTAAAATATAGTAGAAAATGAGCCTAAAATCAGAAATTAAAAAGTGTTTAACTCATTATTTTACTTAGAGTCTTTGTAGTAAAAGCCCAAAAAAAGGACACAGACAAGTAGAATGATTTCTTTTTTTACTAATTTAGAATCAGCTTCTATTTGGCAGGTGTCTCAAAAGAAGACATTCTTACAGAAAGAAGTGCTGCCACCAGGAAACTTTGCCCATTTTTAAGTTGCACTATTTGTTTTTTTAATTTGGTATTGAGTTGTATGAGTTTCTTATATACAGGGTCCAGCAGAAGTAACGCCTCCTGGAGTGTGGTTGGCAGGGTAATAATATGGGTGTAGTAATTTGTAGTTTTAATTTGAACATTTCACCTAAAATATCATATGGTGTGCTTGTTATTGTTACAGAATAACATGCTTATGATTTTTAATAAAAGATTTTGCAATAAGAAAGAGATGTTATTTGTGTCAGACCCTGTATTTTGAGTATTAACTCCTTATCACATATGGGGTTTGCAGCTCTTTTCTCTCATTCAGTTAGTTTCCTTATCATTTTGTTGGTGTTGCCTTTGCTGTGAATAAGATTTTTAGTTTGATGTAGATCTACTTGTTTATTTTTACTTTTGGTATCAATTCCAAAAATCATCGACAAGACCAATGTCAAGGAGTTTACCCCTATGTTCTCTTCTAGGAATTTTACACTTTCAGGTCTTACATTCAAGTCTTCAATCCATTTTGAGTTGATTTTTATGTATCATGAAAGATAGGGGTCCAGTTTCATTCTGTTGTATGTGGATATCTAGTTCTCCCAATACCGTTGATTGAAGAGACTTTCCTTTCCTTGTTGCATGTTCTTGGCACATTCCTTGAAAATCAATTGACCATCTATGCATGGGTTTATTTCTAGGCTCTCTATTCTGTTCCATTGATCTGTATGCCTATTTTTATAATGATTACTGTTTTGATTACTATAGCTTTGTAATATAGTTTAAAATCAGGAAGTGTAATACTTTTAGCCTTGTTCTTCTTTCTTAAGATTTCTGTGGTTATTCGGGTTCTCTTGTAGTTCCATATGAATTTTTAAATTATTTTTTCTATTTCTATAAAAAATGCCATTAAAATTTTGAATCTATAGATTTTGCTTTGAATAGTATGAACATTTAAACAATATTCTTTCAATTCATGAACACAGATTATCTTTCCATTTATTTGTGTCTTCAATTTCTTTCACCAGTGTTTTATAGTTTTCGATGTACGGATCTTTCACCTCCTTTGTTAAATTTATTCCTGAGTATTTTATTCTTTTTGACCTTATTGTAAATGGGATTGTTCTATTAATTTCTCTTTCTGATAGTTCATTGTTAGTGTATAGAAACACAACTGATTTTTCCATGTTGACTTCGTATCTTGTAACTATACTGAGTTTATTAGTTCTAACAATTTTTTGGTGGAATCTTGAGGATTTTCTATACATAATATGCCATCTGCAAACAGAAACAGTTTTATTTCTTCCTTTCCAATTTTAATGCCTTTATATCCCTTTCTTGCCTAGCTTTGGCTAGGACTTCCAGTATTGTGTTGAATAGAACTGGCAAGAGTGGGCATCCTTGCCTTGTTCCTGATAGTTTATTTCTTAGACAACACACACGCATGCTCACACACCCTTCTCACCTGATGGAATTTTGATTGACACTTTAGATCAATTGGAGAGGAAACAAGGCCTTTCGAACACTGAATCCTCTAATCCACAATCCTCTGTTGTTTAGATCTTAGTAATGTTATAAATGTTATTTATGTTATAAAACTATGAAGTCTTCACTCTCTTGCTGTAGCTCCCGGAGGCCTCGGGCTGAGAATGGCCCTGAAGGGGAAGGATAAAACGAGAAAAAGAGAAGAGTGGTGCAGGGCGGGGGGCGGGGGCACAAGGCACGAGCCTCTGGCGTCAGTCCCCGGGCCGAGCCTGGCCTGGGATTATGGCATCAGTGGGCCTCTGAAGGCAAACTACCTGGTGGGACAGATGGCTGACAGCTTGGCCCACGGCAGGCGCTGCCCCAGAGGTGACACTGTTCAGCTGGTGGCGCTCTTCCTCTGTGGGCAGCCTCAGCTTCAACCGTGTGTGTGCCTATGCCTGATGGGACCACCCAGAAAAGGAAACAGGGTGAGGAGGAAGAAAGTACATTCCAGATTGAAAGGCCACTTTTGCAAGAACCTGCAAAAAAAGTGAAAGTGAAGAAGAAACTTTCTGATGCAGGCAAAAAGTTGGCCAACAGAGAAAATGCTCTAGCAAGTACTGATTTCGAAGAAGAAGAAACTCACCAGAAACAAGGGCAGAAAAAGAAAATTTCTCATTCTGGCATTAAAGTGGCAGATGAAAAAGTACTTGATGATGTAGATCACCCAGCTGTCAATCAAAGGAAGAAAATTCAAATCGATCAAGAAGAAGAGAGGTTAAAGAATGAGAGAACTGTGTTTGTTGGGAATTTGCCTGTCACATGTAATAAGAAGAAACCGAAGTCATTTTTTAAAGAGTATGGACCAATAGAATCTACACAATTTTGTTCTGTGATTTCAGCAAAGGGAATTACGTCCAAAAAGTTGGCTGCAATAAAACGTAAAATTCATCTTGGTCAGAAAAATATTAATGCTTATGTTGTATTTAAGGATGAAAAAGCTGCTACTAAAGCATTGAACAGAAATGGAGCCCAGAATGCCAACAGTTCTGTATCGAGTTGATCTAGCATTGGAGACCTCGTCTAGGGACAAGCCATCAGTGTTTGTGGGGACTCTTCTGTACAAAGTTGAAGAGTCTGCGTCTGAGAACCACTGTTTGGACTGTGGGAACATCGTGGTGGCAGTAAGAACCGTAAGAGACCAGCTGACAGGTGTTGGCAGAGGGTTTGGCTGTGGGCTCTTTGAGCACAACTTAGAGTCATGTGTTCTGTTAATAAAGAAAAATCAAAACAAAATTCAAATCCCAACTTGAAGAACGTCAGTAAACCTAAGAAGGGACTTAATTTTGCTTCAAAAAATGTAGGACATTTTAAAAGTCTATTTATTTGAGAAAAAGCTGTTCTTGTCAAGAAGAAAAAGAAAGGACAGAAGAAAAGTGGATGAACTAAGAAACAGAAAAAACAGAAGTTGCGATCCGAAGCCTTGTTTTTTCCCACTGAGTACTGGTAATAAAAATGTGGCGGAACACCCCCCTGTAGTTTTTTTTTAACTATAAGGTTTGCCATGTAGAGGACTTACATGACATTTTGTTAGATTTATTCCTAGGTATTTAATGTTTTGGTGGTATTATAATTGGCATTTAAAAATTTTTATTTTTCATTGTTTCTGCAGATATAAAATTAATTTTCATGCATTGTCCTCGTACAATAGCAAGTGACCTTGTTCTATTATATGAGTGTGTATGTAGATTACTCAGCACACAGTCATGTTACCTGCAAATAATGAGTGTTATTTCTTTCTCTCAAACCTTAGAAACTGTTTTGCCTTTTTGCCACCAGCCAGACCTTCAACAGAGTGTTGAATAGAAGTGGGGATTGGAGGCATAGTTGTCTTATCCTCGTCTCAGACGGGAGATTTAGTGATTGTGCCCACACCTCATTCACATATTTTGTCCCCACCCTCCTTGCTCAGACCCCCACCTGTTAGGAGTTCAGTACCCGCTTTCTAGCATTTTTGAGGCACATAGAATGCTAGTCCAATGATACTCAAAGTAACAGGTTGTCTTCTCATGTAATATGGAGCCGTTATCTGAAAAATAAAGGACTCTCCAAGTCAGGGAAGAGAAAGTGACAGCACCTGTAGTTGGTCTACTTACTGGCTGGCAGAGGGGATGGAGAGAGGGAAATCTGGGCGTGACTGCCATTACCACTGTGTCCTCGTTTGCAAACATCAGGGACCTCTTCGCCCACAGGGCTCCTTAGTGCGCTGCTTCTAAGAGTGGCTGCCAGTGAGGACTACCTGGTTGAGTGATGTGTACACATCTCTGCTGTCCTCAGACTGGAGGGCCTTTCCTGGCTGCACTGTGGGTGCATTTTTGCAGTTTGCCAGCCATCCGTTAGGGATGCTCCTGCACCGCCTCAGTCCCGGGGCCTGAGATGGGGTGGGGCAGAGAGGAGAGGCGGCCCCCAGGGGGAGGACGGCAGGCTTTAGTGCTGCAGCAGGCCTGCGCCGCGCCGGTGCGTTTACTTCACGCTGCGAGTCGTCCTGAAAACTCAGCCCTAGCTGCCTCTTCGGATCAAGACGGGTTTTCCCATTGGTTTACATTGGGAAGACTTACTCCTCTGGAAGAAAGTGGTTTGCTCCAAGATTGCACTTCAGTTGTACAGAATTCTTTTTAAAGTCATACATTAAAGAGAAAAAAGCATAATTTAAAATTGTATAAAATTATGTTTAAGTCCAAGAATATTATTTATTTCATAATTTTTCTCCTCTGAAGGACGTTGAACTGGAATTAAAACACAGCCTCCCTCTAAGAAAAAAATCACTGGTCTCAGCGGGCTGCACTGAACGGGCTCTTTAAGAGGAAAGGTTTCTGGCCTGAAGTGTGTCTCTTGTATTTCGTGAGCCTAAGATCACAATAATGGTTGTTGTTACCTTTTAAATCGTTGTTTTCCTGATTATTAAAGCGCGAGTGTTGTGGGAAATCTGGAAGACTGACGGGGACAGCTGCCGTTAGTATTTTTATGTATTTACTGTTGTTTTCACTGTGGTTACATAGTATTGTGTATGCAGTTTTAATTTTTTTAATTTTATTTTGTATTACAGTTTTATATATTTTTTCCACTTTACATTTATCTTGAGGTTTTTTTACTGTCATCGGAAGTTCTTTTTAACAACCACTTTTAAGATGTGCAGGTGATTTACATGAATGCGCTTCAGGGCCTCCTGTTTCCTTGGAGTCCGGTTTTGAAGTTTAGGTTCTGCCCCTTATTTGCTGGTGGTGAATATTTCTGGCTCTTTTTAGAGGGAGGGTGGGTGAGATTACCGTGTAATGACTTGACTAGACGTGGGGCAGGGAGAGTGAGGGCTGCATTTCCCCTCGCCTGCCGTCTGTCTGACATGGTCCTCCTCCTGCAGTGACCTCTGTGACCTTTCGCTGTTAAAGCCCCTGTGGCAGCTCTTCACCCGCATGGAGTACAGCCTGTACGAAGACGTGACGCAGCCAGGCGTCCTCCTCCCCCTGCACCGCGCCCTCACCGAGCTCTTCTTCGTGACCGAGAACCGTGCCCAGGTGAGCGCCCTGCCTGCCTCTTGCCCCGGGGCTCTCGGCCTCCTCTGCTGCCCGGGACTCAGATCACAGCCCCATCCCCAGCCCTGGGGGCTCGGGGTGGAGGTCTTGGCTGACCTGCACAGGGAGAGGCCTAGGACCTGAGGCCCTCGCCTTCCAGCCCAAGCAGCACCAGGACCGCTTATTTTATCAGGCCTGGGGCCAAGGGGGAAACTGCCTTGCATCAGCCCTTGACAACAGGGAGCTTTGGAAAATAAAACGGATGGGTTCTTTTATCTCTGTTTTCCTCCCCTCAGCACAATAGACTTATTGAATGTGGGAGATGAAAGGGCTCCTCCTGGTCCAGCTCCTTCACTGCTCTTGAGTGAGGAGGTGCTGTGAGGGGCTGGCAGACAGAGCACTGATCACCCACCTGAGTCCGTGGTGGGGATGGGCACCTCCTAGGTGGTGGTCTGTCAGAGCTGCACCCTGCTCTCTCTCTCCACAGGAGCTCGGCTTGCTGCAGGATTACCTGCTGGCCTTAACCACCGATGACCACCTTCTCCGCTGTGCGGCACAGGTACTGTCCCATCTCGGAGCTGGCCCTTGGTGGCTGCCTGCCCGTGGCGGGCTGTCCCCATCACTGTGGCCGGGACAAAGTCCCTCTGTGCTTGTGGCATGAGTACAGAACCCCCACCCACCCCCGTCCCCCCGCCCTAGGGTTTACACAGAGCTCCGCTCCAGTTCAGTCCCTCCCTTCTGGTGTCGGAGGGACCAGTCGCGCCCCATTTATCAGGGTCATTCACACTAAGCTGAGGGATCAGAAGACACTAGCAAGAATTTGTGTCTTTTAAACCAAAACAACCAATGCCTTAAATTACAATTTGGCCGATCCTCGAAGTTTCCGTGGAGTCAGATTTCAGATATTTTGGGATGTGACTTTGTTCCCTGGTAGGAGTACGCCTCTCCTGTCAGCTGTGAGGTCCCAGGACTGCTTTACACTTTCAAATTGTGGAGGATCCCAAAAAGCTTTTGTTTCTGTGCAGTATATTGCGCACATTGAAATATACCACAGGAAATGAAACTAGATTTGAAATTAGAAACGAAGACAAAAATTTTAAACATTTATTTATCAATGCGTTTTAAAAAACAATAAGCCCGTTCCACGTTAACATGAGCGGTGTGTTTTGTGAAACCAGAAGACGGCACTGTGCTCCTTTCTGCCGACCTCCAGCCGCCTGGCAGAAGGCAGCTGGCGCCCGCGCCTGCCTGGGTTCGCTCCCCACGCTGCCGTGCCTTAGCCCGGAACCCCGCATACGCTGTGAGGGTGTGAAAGCGAGAAAGGCACAGCGGCATCTCCGTGTCACTGCGAAAGTAGTTTCACCGTGCAGAGCCCCTGAAAGGGCCTCAGGAACCCCCAGGCTCCATGTTCAGAACCTCAGGGTCACAGACTCCTGGACTGTCACAGAGCACGTGGTCCAACCCTGAAGAGGACGGGGGCGGGGGGGGGGGCTGGCCCTGAAGCTCTGAGAAAGCAGAGATATCCCAGGGTCACACTTGAGTGGGCATCCAGCTGGGACTCCCAGCCAGAGCCTCACACTCTTCCTGCCAGTTTTTCTCAGGGAACTTCCTCCTACAGGAAAGTGTCAGATGCCTGCTCAGAAGCAGGGGTCCCCCATCAACTAGAGAACAGCTTGTGTGCATTCTCCCGAGAACAGTAGGCAGAGTAAAAACTGCCCCCCCGCCCCGCACCCCAACAGATGCCTACCAGCACCGCCACCACCTCTGGTTGCATGACACAAATGGAAGTTTTGAGATTTGACCATTTGGGCACTGAAAGCTCAACAACGCATATCCCTGTGCACTCCTCCCTCTCGTCTGTGCCCGTCTCCCGTCCCGTCTCCGGTCTCCTCACCCTCATTCTGACCCTCCCCATAGCCCGTCTGCGTTGCTGAACCGGTGCGGCCCCTTCCCCCGCCTGCCGCCTTGTCCTCTCCCGGCCGGTACCCCACTCCTGCCGCCTTTAGCTTGGAAACCCCCAACATTGCTTCCTGGGTCCCCAGCACTGGCTGCTCGTTTCTTCCCTTCTGCACCTCTGTGCTGTTCCCTTTCCCTAGAGAACTTTTCCGGAGCCCCACACACAGTGTCCCCTGAGCCCCCAGCGCTGCACCTGCCCCTCGCTTAGGGCAGTAATGATTTCTACCTTGTGTTTGAAGTTCTCATGTGGTCTCAGTAGCTTCTGTTTCTGGCTCCAGACGCTGGTCCTCCCGGCGAGGGGAACCATATTGGGTTCGCGTCTTCCTCGCCCCTGCCGCCCTCAAGTGCTCAACTGAGGGTCTTGTTCAGCCAGCGCTTACTGAATCAAGCCAGGGAAGGAACAGTTCTTGACCCTGGCAATGACTCTTTCTCTCTCCACAGGCTCTGCAGAACATCGCTGCTATCAGTCTGGCCATCAACTACCCAAACAAGGCAACCTGCCTCTGGAATGTGCAGTGTTAGTGCTCGGTATGGCATGCATGGAACCAGCTAATCTGACCACGGGCATTTTTACAGCCAATATCTAAACTCATTCAGGAAAATTCCTGTGGCGTCAATGCCTGGCTCTCCGTGAGCTCCCACTTCCACTCCAATCAGAATGCTGAGCAGCTGCGTCTCCAAGAACGTCCCATGTCACAGGCTAGACACCTGAACGTACCATGGCATGTGAGAACAAGCAAAGCAGTGCAAAATTATTCAGGAAGGCCTGGCAGGTGGCCTGTGAGAAGGTTGTTCAGAGACCAGCTTTCTCCAGGGTCTGTCCTTGCAGAAGCTGCCGCCAGGGAAGGCCTGGAAGCAGCCTGTCTGGAAAGGGTTTTGTCTCGGCTAAGCTGGAAGCGCTTACACTTGCCCTTCATTGAAGCCCAGTCTGCACAGAGCCGCCTATCTCAGCAGGCCTCCAGCAGCAGCGCTGGGCTTGGGAGCTCCTCTCTTGCTTTTGCTCCCTGAGACTGGCTAATCCAATGAAACCAGAGAGAGCGAGTCCACCGACCGCCACCTAGTCCCCCAGCGTTTAGTACGGGGACTGTGCCGCGCCCGCTCCCTAACCACAGCCTTCCCGAAGTCCTCGGTGAGAACAGTGCCCTTGGGAACCGCCTGCAGGCCACCCGTGAGCACCCACTCACGCACTGGGCCCCAGCACGTCCAGGTTTTTTCAGTTGTTGTTCTAGCATATTTCACTTTCCACCTCGTGTTTTTAGAACAGAACTCCACGGACTCCCCGGAGAGGGCCTCAGGGAATGCCGAGTGGAATAGTCATTCAGGGGGACACACTGGTGTGGAAGTGGCAGAAGTTAAGGAATCTCTTTAGCTTCTGTACCTAAAACGACTTGAAGTGTTATCAGAGGAGATCTTATTTTAGAAGTAAAACAAACAGAAAAACACATGATGATTTTATTTCCGCTCCATGGTCGGTAACTGATCACGTTCGCCTCTGGGACTCGGCGTGGTTACTCGGCTGTCGCTTGTCTAGCAATAACTGCGTTAGTTCTAATGAATGCTGCTTCCATTTTTCTTTTTATGGTTGTAGTCTTGCCCTGAAGTGCAGATTATTATTCTGTTTCCAAAGCCACTCTCTGGAGTGTGAAGCGGGGTTAGCGTGTAGGCTGTCTACAAGCCTCTGTGGAACCCATGAGCGTAAGGAATGCCTGACGCTGCTGCCATTTAAGGGCGGGTGTCCAGGCCTTAGCACGTCCCCCACACAGCACCAAACCCCAGGAAGGCTCCTCGCAGCCAGGCCAGAGCCACAGGTCCGCCCTGCCTTGGCCTCTGAAGCCCCTCTGCAGGCTCCGCAGGCATCTGGGCTGGAAAGCCCACAACTGCAGGTCCCAGGCGCATCTTACTGCAAGGGCCCTTTTGCCTTCTGGGTCTGGAGGCCGAGATACTGAGCGACCTTCTGCAGCCCTAGAATTAGGTCCTCAGCCAAGCCCCAGCTGCACGTGGAAGGGAGAATTCAAAGGGGACAGAAACAAATGGGGCAGGTCTGACACCTGGTGGCCTGAAGCCCATTGCCCTGACGTCGGCAAGGCCTGGGCTGGGCCTGGTCTCCCGTGGTGGGGGGATGTGAGGAGTCAGGCGCTGCTGGCTGGGGAGAAACCCCTTTCTTGTCTTTCGCTCTGCCCGCACTTCCAGAAGAGGCCCCACGTTCCGTGTCGCCGAGACCCAGTAGGATTCTCCGTGAGGAGGGAGATCACAGAACAAGAGATCCCACCGCGGGCTCAGACTCAGTGACTGCCTGAAGATAGACGTGGCGATGGTGCCACTCACTGCTTGACCTCGCCATGCCACCGTCCCGTCTGTGCCTGGACTGACTCGTAGTGGAGTGGGGACAGAGGGGCAGGGCAGCTGGCACACCCCTCATGGCAGTTGCTACCAGCTTTGCTTCCCATCCTCCCATCAGGAAGATAAATTGTAAATAAACACTGAACTCCCCACAGCTTCTCTCTATACACCACCCTTGCTGTTCTGGTCTCCCTGTACTTCAATTTGCATAGAATAAGCCTAAGTTTTCCCTTCACACACAGCTGCACTGTCCTGGCAGGGCCCACCCGGCCTGGCAGCCCTGCTCGCAAACCTGCCTCTCTTCCAGCCACTAGGTGGCGCTGCCGAGCGAGGCCCTGCTTCCCTGGCCCTCCTGAAGCTGGTGACACCCTCGACTCCTGGTCCCCAACCAGTACCAGCAGTATCCAAAAGAACAGATTTCTGTCAAGACCAACATCCCTTTGATCCTTCTTAGGAGGCAGGACTGCCTGGAATAAGATAAAACTGGCCAGAATAAAGGTGTTGTGGAAACATGTGCCTAATCTATAAAACAATTTCTGTTCCGAATCATGTATAATGTACAAACAGACACTGTTCCTAATCAGGAGTGACTTATTTTCATCATAGATTTTAATTTGTTTTCTTACGGGTTTACAATTTTGAATTTTTCCTATTTGGTTGAAAGAAAGAATTTTGATTATATCAGCTGAGTTCAGCCTGTAAAAAGAATGTTAAGTTGTGGGTAAAATATGCAAATGAAGAGAAATATATTGTACGAATTCTATATAAAAAAGTAAAATTGTGTGGGTCTTTTTTTTCTCCTTCCCCCCCTTCTGCCTCTTGTGAAGATTATATTTAGGGTTCCTACCAAGCCCAAAGTGATAGAATTTCAACAATCTCCAGGCCTCAGGCTTGAAAGGAATCAGAAAGGTCCTAGGCTCTGGGCTGCACCTCCCACCCTACCGCACTGAGCCTGGCTGCAGCCCTGCAGGAGGCACACCCGTGCACCCTGGGCCTTCGGAGAGCTCACCTCGGCCTGTCCCTTCTGCACAGCTACTGAGCCCCCCCAGGTAGCTCTCCCCAGCCAGTCTCCACAACAGCATCCTGCCCATCCTTACCTCTTGTAGCACACAGGACACAGTGCACAGCCAACAGAGAGGAGGAAGGCTGGGGTCCTGTCCCTGGGCCTGCCGTTCTCCCAGGGACTATTCTCACCTGCCTCTGAACTTCCCTTCTCAGTAGACACAGCTGACGTCCGCCTCCCCTCGGGTCTCACACATCTTCCTTGCTCATGTTTCTGATTGGCCACTTACTGCTCTGGGCCCTTCTCAGCCACATTCCTTATGCTGAGGGCTATGTCAGAAATTGAGAAGATAGACTTTTTGGTGGGGGCTGGACTTAACTAACCTTCATGGTCCATTTTTTCCAGCCTGACAGCATCTGATTGACATGTCCTCCTAAAGCCCCCAAATTGCCTCCTGAGGAATCCCAGGCAGGGGCCAGAACTCAGCCTCGGCCCTCACCATCCCGGAGGCCAGAGGGAAAGCTGGTGGAGCGTGAGGCTCAGCAGAACTGGGTTCTCCCCAGGCCTGTGCAACCCTCAAGTCTCCCTCTAGGACCCAGCGGTAACATTTGCATCCTCTCCTGCTCCACCCCCACCCCATGGGCCCCAGCACCCCGGGCCTCTACTCTGAAAAGTTGGCAGGCTGTGTTTGCTCCGGTGTGATTGACTGCTTGGCTAGAAAGCAGGAGCAGAGGTGCTGACGGTTACCTGCTGAGATTGGCCCATTATCAAGCAATAGAGGGTTGCAGAGGTCAAAGGCAATTTGAACTCAAAGGTTGCAGAGGTCAAAAGCAATTTGAAGTCGAGCAACGGAAGAGAAACATTTCAACCAGCAGAGCTTCCTCATTTGAGAAGAACTAGAAGCTCTGAGAGGTCAGCTTGGAATTGCACAGGAAGTGGCGGAGGAGCCAGACCAGCACGGTTCTCCTGGTGCGCAGCCCCGAAGCTGTCGCAACGACACACACGTGCCCATTCACTCAACACAGCAGCCGTGTGTGAGGTGTGGGAGCTTCCTAGAAACCACCCGGGCTTAGATACCCAGGCTCTCGGAGGCCAAACCTAAACACGGCCCAGTGTGCCTGTGGTGGGCCCTGCCTCTCCCCTAACTGCCCTTTACTACATACTCCCTTTCTTCCCTGCCAATAGATCCAGATTTTTCCAGGTGGTAACTGGAAATACTTGAATCTCAAGAAAGGTAGGACCTACTAGCTCATGAGCAAAGTCACTATTGGTTTAAGTCCTCTGTGACCATCTCTTATCAGCTGGGTGCTCACTCTCCCAGCCCCGCCTGCCGTGGACCCCGCTGGCTGGAGCCTGAGGGGAGGCTTGGGGGAAGGGGTTTGCCCGGCCCTGTTGCTCCCTGACTGCGGTGAGGGAGCGTGAGGGGAGCAGAGGGAGAGCCTCAACTTCCTGATGACCTCGGCTTTGAGCGCCACAGGACCCCCAGAACTGCCGCCTCCGCCCCCGGGAGCAGAGGGCTGTGAGAGAGAGAGAGAAAGGGGATGTTTGGTGTAGGGTGGCCCCTTACAGCTGAAAGCATTTCTGACCCAAATTTGTGCACCAGTTTGGCTTCCAGTATGTTGAAAAATGTAGTTCTGTCTCATCACATCAATATGCCTAGTATGTGGAAAAGCAAAGGAAGTCCTGAAATAAATCAAAAAGGCCTCTGACAGTGTCCAGTCAAGCCACAGCATTAAGCTGCAGACATTAATTAATGTTATTCTTTCTTTTTTAAACAATTTATAATAACTTGCTAATAAAAGTTCAGAGTCCATATAGCAGCTTAACTTTACAAAACTACCACATGTTAAGTTCTGTTGTAGAATCAAAAATTACCTGGAAAAGGACTTTAAAGACATCTTTCTTGTCCAACCGTATGCCTTCAGGAGACTGTTTCTTCATATACTTCATCCTCCTTTCTAGGGATTGTTGCATACGCACCGTTGCTCATGCTCAGTGAGGCTCCACACTAATTTTGGAGGCACAGCCCCAGAGTCCCTGGGTCTTCTTCAGTCGCAAGTCAAACCCACCCCGTACTGATGTAATGCCGAGGACTCAGCTGGTTAGAGTCCTCCTGATACGCCGGGATTGCAGGCCGATCCGCAGTTGCAGCCCATACAAGAATCAACCAATGAATGCATAAATAAGTGGAATGACAAATCAATGTTTCTTTTTCTTTCTCTCTCTCTCTCTCTCCCTTCCTCTCTCTCTAAAAATCAAACTAATTTAGTTTTAAAAGAGAATTTATTGACTTAAAAAACTGAAAAGCCCAAGAGTTGCATCTGGCCCCAGATTCCAAGGGCTCGTGATGCCAGGGCAGTCAGTCTGTCTGTCCCCACCCACCATCGCCACCCCCTGCCCCTCACTCCCCTGCGCTGCTTCCCTGCTGGGCTTTCACAAAAACCGAGATGACGGTTGTCTTCTCCTTTTCAACCTGACTGCTGAGCACACTGATTCATTCCCCAGTGGAGAGAGCATCTCACTGCCTCTTCCTGTGAGGCTTCCCTACGTTGTTTACTGATGTTTTCTAGCTATGATTTAACTTAACATTTAAAAAGCTACTTGGGAGATCCATGAATTTGCAGGTCATCATCCCAGAGCTGCTGAGCAACACAACATCCATGACAACCGGGCAGAAGGTGTGCCTGGGAGATTCCCACTTACCACTGTGAGTCACAGTGACACATCTGCTCCACCACCAACCACCCTGCTGGGCAAGGTGCCCCGGAATGAGAGGGCGGCTTATCTGTGGGTGCGCGCAGAAACCGACCACACGGCAGTGGAGAGACACACCCCAAACCTACCAATTTGAACACAAAAAGGTTAAATGGGAACGAATGAGCACAAGTGTATTGAGCAGATGCACACAGAAAATCGGGGCCATTTAGTGTCAGGCGATGTAATTCAAGACAAAGAAAAACCAGACCAAAAGTCATTTTATGCATCAATATTTTGTGTGGGTAAAGAGTATAATATGCACTTTAAAAATAACACTGTTCTGCACCAAATCCCACAAGAAGTTACATAAGGCAAAAATTGCTAGAAATGTCTAGAGAATTGGGCAAACTCAATAGTAATGGGAAGTAACATCTTTCTCAATTACCAGCAGGTTATTTGAAAAAACGAACAGCAGAATTGTAAGGAAGCCTTCATGACAAAGCTCCCCTTCTCTGCGACTGGCCGTGGAGGAAGAATGTCCGGAGAAGCGGGGCAGTTGACCCTCTGAGGCCTGCCTCCTGTCCCTGAGGGCCCCCTTCCTGGTGGCCATGTTGTGCTGGTCTGGGTGCCCTGGGCTTCCTTTGTCCCGCAGGCTGGGTGTGGACAGACCTTTCTCTTAATCCCCAAGACACAGCTGAGGCCAGCTGGGCAGCTTGTCAAAGCTTGTCAGATGGTCAAGGTAGAACAGGCAGGAGTCACAGCTGAGCCAAATCTACCGCAGGGGACTGGCCAGCACTTGTCACCAGCCCAGGGCTTGCCCGCTGAAAGGAAGTGCCCTCCCATGCACACAGGTATGCCCTTCAGGGTCCAGGAGGGGAAAGAATTGCCTTCCCCACGTCTGAAGCACCTGAGACCCACCTCTGTCCACAGTCCTCACTCTCTCCCAGGGGCAGCTCTTCCCACACTGATGGGCAGTGGGAATGTCCAGTTTGTCCAGGGACACCTTCCACCCAACTTTACTTCAGGGCCCCAGCAGGCTGGCTAAATCACAGCGCAATCAGCCACCATCTGTCTGTGCAAGAGTCTTACAGCAGCTAATAACACTGATCTGGTGAGTGTAGTTGTGTACCTCTGTTTGTGTGTGTGTTCATACTTTGTACCCACAGAGAAAGCCCTCTGTGTTAGTGCCCATGGGAGATTCCTAAAAATGGGTCCTATTTAGGTCATTGTATTAGATATGACAGGCATTGCATCACTTCCCATATAATCTTGTTAAGGGATCCTGACCCATTCCAAGCCCAGCTGGAGGGGCGAGAGAGTAACCACCCCTCATGGCCACACAGGTGATAGGATGGGAAGTGAACACCTGGGCTGAGCTACGGCCATCCGGTCCTTTTGGAATTTTGGGTTTTAGGACACCAAGACTGTGCTGAACCCTGTATCTAAGGAATTGTGTAAAGCTGGGGCTAGTGGTCACGCTGAGCCATGTTCCAGCAAAGGACGGGCATCGACAGGCGAGAAGAGAGGCTACAGCGCAGATTCGCGGCCCTGCAGCAGCTCCCTGCCACTCTTCTTCCTTCAAAGCCAGGCTGCTGGTCTTGCTCTTCATTTCTGTGACAGTCCCCCTTTTTACTTGAGTTAATATGAGTGGGTTTTCAATACATATTTTTAAAATATTTTATTTATTAATGTTTAGAAAGAGGGGAAAGGAGGAAGAAAGGGAGAGAAACATTGATTCATCAGTTGGTTGCCTTCTGCACACCCCCAACTGAGGACCTGGCCCACAACCCAGGCACGCGCCCTGACCGGGAATCAAACCAGCAACACTCCGGTTCCCAGGCCAGCACTCAAGCTACTGAGCCACACCAGCCAGGGCTCAATAAATAGTTTTTCTCTTTTTAAAAGATTTTATTTATTTATTTTTAGAGAGAGGGGAAGGGGGGAGAAAGAGAAAGAGAGAAATATCAATGTGTGGTTGCCTCTTGTGAGCCCTGTACCGGGGACCTGGCCTGCAACCCAGGCATGTGCCCTGACTGGGAATCGAACCGGCATCCCTTTGGTTTGCAGGCTGGCGTTCAGTCCACTGAGCCACACCACCTAGGGCCCAATAAATATTTTTAAAGCAGAAATTTCATAATGGAAGTATTCTGAAATTTGATAGTGGGGAATGGTGGGATAGCATGGTGAATATACTAAAAACTACTGAACTGTCCTTCCCTTTTAAATGGTAAAATTTCTGTTACATGACTTACATCTCATAACCAATTTAAAGCAGAAACTATATGCCATAAAACCAAGTGTTATTAACAAACGGTTTAATCCAAACCACTAGAATAAGAGAGAAGGGAACTATTCTAGGTCATTCTTGGTTGACAAAAGAAAGTCCTGCCCTGGCTGGTATGGCTCAGTCAATTGAGCACTGGCCTGCGAACTGAAAGGTCACTGGTTCGATTCCCAGTCAGGGCACATGCCTGGGTTGCAGGCCAGGTCCCCAGTTGGGGGCATGTGAGAGGCAACCACACACTGATGTTTCTCTCCCTCTTTTTCTCCCTCCCTTCTCTCTCTGAAAAATAAATAAGTAAAAAATCATTAAAAAAGAAAAAGAAAGTCCAAACCACAATTACACACTATTTTGAAGTTAATGAGAGTGAAAAAAATATTAAAAGTGTGTGTGTGTGTGTGTAGTGGGGTGGTCAAAGTTTTATCCAGAGAAAATCATAACTATAAGTGCATTTTTAAATATAAAGAAGCAAATTTAAATAAACTAAAATTTTATGTCAAGAAGATAGAAATCAAGAAGCAAAATAAATATAGTCAAGATAACAAAAAAGAATGAATAAATAAAAGATAAAATAATCAGTTAGGAAAAATAAAAAGCAAAGGGGATGAATGTGGGTCCTGGACCTTCGCAACGCTGGCAGGCCCACCATCGTTCCTGTCAATAGCCAGCCCAGCCCTGCCTTCCGCTGAGGGCGCCGGCTGTGAGCTGCCCCTTCAACTTGAGTCTCGACGGGAACGTGAGTGAGGTCCTGACCAGGGCGGCCCGGGGAGAGCTAGGCACACAGACCTTTGCCCAACAGGGGCATCGATGGCAATTAGCACGATAGCAAAGACAGAGGCCCTAAAAGAGAAATGGGCAGCTTTGGCTTTACAAAAGTTAGAACTATCGCAAAGGGGAGGGAAGCTTCCAAGAATGTTGAACTGCATTTGAAAAACAAAGTTTCATTCCGACCTCACACTTTATATCAATCCAAATTCCAGAGGAAAAAACATAACTGACTAACAAACACATGGAAATATGCACAATGTCATTTGTAATTGAAGTGTAAATCAAAACAATCGTTGTATCCACGAGATTGGCTGAAACTAGAAAACCCTGCCACCCCCGGATCTTTCACACATCGTCGGTGGGCGTGCGAACTGGTCCAGCCTTTCTGGGGGCAGTTTGGCAGGGTCTATGCGGATGCTGAGAGCTTTCATCCTCAACCCAGCGATTTTACATCTAAGGATTTACCCTGCGGAAACTTCAGGGTATGTGCACAAATGTGTATCACAATGTCCACTGCAGCTTATTCCTAAGAGCAAAAAACTCCAAAAAGACCAAAGTACCCACCAATAGAGGGTCAGATCAACGAAATGACTCCAGATGGTAACTCAAGTCCACAGGAACAAATGAACAGAACCAGAAATTATAAATCAAAGATTAATCTAACAAAAGCTATAAATGTACAGTTGGTCTCTTCTTCTCTCAGCTCTGTTAAAAGTCATATAATTACGTAGAGTAATAAGTACAACAATCTGTCATTGGGTTTGTAACACTGACCGATGCAATATGTACAGCAATGATGTCACAAGAGTGGAGGGGAAGTAAAAACAGCTATATAGGAGTAAACTCTGTATTTTTCACTGAATTAAAGTTAGTATAAATCTGAATTTGATTCTGAGTTAAAATACATGTAGTAAACCCTAGAAAAACAACCAAGGGTTCCCACACAAGAAAATGGAATTATCTTCTGAAGGGCTTGTAGTACAGGCTTCCCCTGCTAGGTGAGTATTCTAGGAAACCATCTGAATCAGTGTACCAGCTGGCGTTGTTGTGAGAGGCTGCGTTCAGCTTCAGTGAATTTTTCTGAAGACTCTTTTAATGCATCTGCCCATTGCATGATGGATGATTTACAAGTGCATCTGCCCTTACGGTGCTGAGTGTTCGGCAGTTTTTGACCAAAAACCCAAAAATGGCATGACACCTGTCCCACCCTCTCTATTCACCCAATCTTGCCCAAAGGAGCTTTTTTGGGGGGGATTTCTCCAGATGAAAAAAGTCCTCAAAGGGAAACATTTTCCTGACATAGAAGGAGTGAAACAAAAAATGGCAGAAGCACTAAAAGGCATCAAAATTGACAAGTTCAAAACTGTTTTGAGCAGTGGAAAAAACGTCTCGCTAGGTGTTTTGCATCAAATGGAGAGTACTTTGAAGGTGACTGAAGTTGAAACATGTGAGAATAAATACACAATTTTTAATAAATAAATTCCAGGGTTATTGGGTCCCCCATCATATAGTGACAAAAATCATTAAAGAAATGTAAATGATGCATTAGAGGTATTCACTTAATTTAAAGAAAGCAATGAAGGAGAGTGGAGGAACGAAGAAGACATGAGACGTATGGAAGCAGAAGTAAATTGGCAGACATAAATCCAACCAAATCAGTAATGACATTAAATGCAAATAGATCAAACAGTGCAGTCAAAAGAGAGATTATTAGACTGGAAAAAAACAAGATCCAGCCACACGCTGTTATAGGAGAGCTCTTTAGACTTGAAAATATGAACGAACTGAAAGTAAAGGGGTTGAGAACAACATGTCACAGAGCAGCCACAAGAACGCCAGAGTAGCTATACTAAAAGACCAAATGGACTTTAAAACAAACAAAAACAATGACAAAAGAGGAACATTTTTGAAAAATATTTTATTTATTTTTAGATGGAAGGGAAGGGAGGGCGAAAGAGAGGGAGAGAAACATCAATGTGTGGTTGCTTCTTGCACACCCCCACTGGGGACCTGGCCCACAACCCAGGCGTGTGCCCTGACTGGGAATTGAACCAGTGACCCTTTGGTTCTCAGCCTGCACTCAATCCACTGAGCTACACCAGCCAGGGCTAAAAGAGGGACATTTTAATGCTAAAAGAGTCAATCCATCAGAAAGATATAACAATTACAAACACACATGCACCTAACAACAGGAAGCCAAAATACACAAAGCAAAAGCTGACAGAAACGAGGAAGTAATATATGATTCAACAATAACAGTTGGAGACTTTAAGACTCCATTTTCAGTAAAGGGTAGAAAAATGACAGAGGAGATCAGCAAGGAATTTGAAGACTTAAACAACACCGTGAATCAACCTAACCTAACAGACACCTATAGAACATTCCACTCAACGACAGCAGAATGCACATTTTGTCACATGCATATGGCACATTCTCCAGTACAGACGACATACTAGACCATAAACCAAATGTCAATAAATGTAAAAGGATAGAAATAACATAAAGCATGTTCTCCAACTACAGAACTACAGTTAAATAAAATTAGAAATAAATTGTTATTTTGCTGAAAGAAATTTGGAAAATTCACAAATCTATGGAAACTAAACAATATAATCCTAAAAAACTAATGGGTCAAACAAACAAAAAAAACCAACAAAGAAAATTAGAAAATTAAATGAATAAATGAAGATACAAAAAAACAAAGAGCAGCTAAAGCAGGGCTTAGAGGGAATTTTATAGCTGGAGATGCTGCATTAACAGAAGAAGGATCTCGAGTCAATAACCTAACCTTCCATTTTAAGACAATGATAAGATAGGAGCAAATGAAGCCTAAAGAAAGCAGAATAAAGATTAGGGGGAACGAATGAAATAGAGAGTAGAAAGGCATAGAGAAAATCAATGAAACTGATGGTTCACTGAAAAGATCAACAAAATTGACAAAACTTTAGCTGGATTGACCAATAAAATAAAAAGAGAGAGAAGATTCAAGTTGTTAGAATTGGAAATGAAAGAGGGAACATTACTATTAACCTTGCAGAAATAAGAATAATTATAAAGGAATTCTATGAACAATTGTATGCCAATAAATTAGCTTAGATAAAATGAACAAATTTGTGTAAAGGTACAAACTATCAAAGCTGACTCAAGGAGAAATAGAAAAAATAATAAGAGATCGAATTAGTAGTAATCAAAACAGTGCTCACATAGAAAAGCCAAGGACCAAATGGCTCCCCTGGGGAATTACGCCAAAATGAAAGAAGAATTAATATCAATTCTTCATAAACTCTTCCAAAAATAGGAGGGAGCACACTTCCCAACTCCCTCTGTGAAGCCAGAATCACACTGACACCATAGCCGGTGAAGACGTCACAAGCAAAGAAGACGACAAGCCAACGACTCATAAATATGGCTGCAGAAACCCTAAACGCAATAGGAGCAAACTAAGTCTGCGTCATAGAAAAGATTTGTACACTATGACCAAGTGGAATTTATCACAGGAATGCAAGCTTGGTACTAAAAAACCTCCTAGAACGAATAAATGAATTCAGAAAAGCTTCAGACTACAAGGTCAATGTATACAAATCTATTGGCCCTGGCTGGTGTGGCTCAGTGGATTGAGTGCCAGCCTTCGAACCAAAAGGTTGCTGGTTTGATTCCCAGTCAGGGCATATGCCTGAGTTTCAGGCCGGGTCCCCAGTAGGGGGAGTGCAAGAGGCAACCAATTGGTGTACTTCTTGACATTGAGGTTTCTCTCCCTCTCTTTCTCCCTCCTTTCTCCTCTCTCTATAAATAAATAAATAATAAAATCTTTTTAAAGAAAGAAAATAAACAATGTATTGTATCTCTATACAGTTCTACAGTTTCATATTGCATTCTACAAGATGAAAATGAAATTAAGAAAATAATTCCAATAACCACAGCATCAAAGAGAATGAAACACTTGGAAGTAAATTTAACAAAAGGAGTGCAAAATTTATAGTGTGAAACCCACAAAGTGTTGTGGAAATAAAGATCTAAATACATAGAGAAAAGGTCATGTTTATAGATCAGAAGACATATTGCTGCAGGGATGTCAGTGCCCGGCAAAGCGACCTAGTGCAGCCCCCACCGGCGCCCAGCCTCACTGCTTTGAAGAATTGGCAGTCTGGTCCTGACATTCACACGTAATTACCAGGGACCCTGAATAATGAGAACAATCTCAGAAAAGAACAACGCTGGAGAGCTCACTCTCAATTACAAAACTTACTACAAAGCAACAGGATTTCACGACAGTGTGACACAGGTATAAAGGTGGACATACAGATCAATGATCAACTGGAAAAATAGCTACAACATATACAACAAAGGGTTATTTTCTGTAATCAATAAGGAGCCTTTGCAAATCAATACGGTAAAGATCAATCCACCAGTAGAAAAATGGCCAAGAGTCAGAAACTGACAATTCCCAAAAGGAAAAAATGCAAAATGGCCAATAAGCAAATGATAGGCGTTCACCTGCACCAGTAATCAAAGAATGCAAAAAAAAAAAAAAAAAAAAAAAAGCAAATGTTTACCTACCAGATTGGCAGCAAGGATTTGAAAAATGGGGAAAATTGCACGCGGGCGGGTAGAGGCGCTGGGAGAGAGCCAGTCTGAGCCTCCCCCTCCACTGTCCCCAGTGGCCGTGGCTGCCAGGTTGGAGCTTCAGAGGAGCAAGGTCTGAGCACCCAGCGCGTCCCCGCTAGAAATCCATCCGCGGAATAATTGGCCCACGTGCTGAGACGTTGAAGACTCTGAAAACATCCACATTAGAAACTTTGTTAAATACGATTAAATACCATGGCAGCGTTTTAAATAATATTGTACATGTATATTTATTAACATGTAAAAATGTTCACAATATATTACTAAGTGAAAAAAGTTACAAATAATGTCAACAGTCCCATTTATAAAAGAAAAAAAATTTTACTTACAGAGAAATGTATGACAAAATTTGCTGTAAAATAGTAACATCAGTCATCATGGGTGGTGAGATTATGGGAAATTTTATCTTTTGGCTTATCTGTATTCTCAATTTTTTTTTCTACAATAAGTATGTAGTACTATATAATAAAAAAGGAAAATAAAGACTTTTATTTTTTCAAGCGTTCTATTGTGAGGGCTCGCTTTTTCAAGTCTTGTTTTCGAACTCGGCACAGGGTTTGGCTTCTGGGCTGCAGGCTGGCCGCGACGCCAGCTTCCTGCCCGGGGCATTGTGTTTTCCAGGTTGCCTGAGAGGCTCGGGGACTTGGGAACAAACAGCAGCTGCCCTTACCTCACACAGCCCCGACCCGGGGCAGCCCCCGGGCCTGTGTCCCCACCCCGCCCTGGACGCGGAGCGCGGCGCACGGGCCCTGCTGCCGGCTCAGGCCTCGAGCCCCACTCGCCAGGCCTGTCCTTAACCCTGCCCGTGTGTGACCGAGGCTGCCGCCGAGCCTCTGCCCTCGGCCCTCCTCCCCGTCGCGGCCTCTCTCTCCCCACGGGGCTCCCCCAGCAGGAGCAGACCCGGGCCCCAGGACCATTCAGTCCGGGCCTTGGGCTTCCCGGCTGCAGTGATTGGCCCAAGTTGGCCCTGTGATGCCAGTCAGTCCAGGGAAACTCTTACCCCGGGACCTTAGTGGTCACTAGGGAGAAGGGACGTTCTCTCTCTGCTGAGGTTGCTGGGAGAAGGGAGCCTCCACCTGGACCCGCCGGCGGCGCTGCTGCAGCCCAGCCCCGGCCTGCCTAACAGTGGAGCCCGCTGGTGCTTTGTCTCCCGGGATAGTCAACCTAAGGACAGCTACCATGGACTCCTCAGTCGCAGAAGCCAAGAGCTTCCCATTTTGGCACGGCCACTCTGAGATGGGCTTTTGTCCCTCGCATCCAAAAGGGACCTACGTAACTAGTTCAGTGGAGGAGGAGCCAGGGGCTGTGCTGGGCCGGGAGACCCGTGCTGACCGGCCAGGCTCAGCCTCTACAACTCCAGGTCCACAGCCCGGAAGATCCCGGCTTCCCTCTGGTGGCCAGCCTCGCCTGTGGTCTCCCCGCCAGCCCGCCCAGCAAGCCAGCCTTCCGGGGCCTTCCAGCCATAAAGTCCTGCAGGTTTTGGAAACGTGACCCTCAGAGAAGAACAAGAAATTGAACTCACGTTCCCCCAGATGCTTGGCTTCAGGTTCCACGTTCTTAATGTCTCCCACGGTAGCTTACATTTTGTGTGGATTTTTCATTCCTCTACCGTTACGCCCTAACGTCAAAGGAACGTTCACCCCAAAAACTCATGTCAAAGTGAGATACACCCCATTCATCCTGTGACTTTGGGACACTAGGTCCTTACTAGACGGGTGACTTGTAAATATTTTCTCCCGTTCCGTGAGCTGTTCTTTCAGTGTCTTAACAGTTTCTTTGATGCGCAAAGTTCTCAATTTGGGTGAATTCCCATGTAATTTTTTTTTCTTTCGTTGTTTCTACTTTTACGGTCACATCTAAGAAACCATTGTCCAATTACAGGTTATGAAGATTCACTCATTTTCTTCTAAAAACAGTTCATGTTGGGATGTGGTCTTGGGCAAGTCACTCACCCTCTCTGAGCCCCGGAGCCCCGGATGAGCGGCCCGAGGATGAAAACCTCAGGGGGACAGAGCGAGTCGAGTCGTGCAAAGTGCCTGGAGTACCCGCCACGCCATGCATGCCAAGTAGCAGGTTGCATTTTATCTTAGGAAAATCGAGGTACCCAGGATGTCGAACGACACATTTCCTAATTACTTCCATACTTAGATTTTTTCTTTTTTTTTTTTTTTTACAATGCTGGTGTGTACACTTAGAAGCACAAAACCAATGAAGAGTAGGATTTGTGCCGGTGTTTTAACCGGGGCCTGCCCCTGACTGGGGACAGGAGGCCAGGGCAAAGGCCACGCTATCGGTTTGACCTGAGGGAGGCCAGGCTGTGTGCTTGGCTCGGAGCCGGCTGAAGCAGGAAGCGTTTGCTGCCGGGACTCCCTGACCCTTTGGCTCTGGGGCTGCCTCTCTGGAGGGGCCGAGGCAGACCCTTCTCAGGCATGGGTTCTTGGAGTCTCACAGCTGCCACCAGGCTGACCTGTGACCCATTTCGCTGCCTAGGAGTCCTCTCCGAGGGGAGGTGACTGGCTCGGGGTTCCTGCATGTTTCTAGGGATGGAAACCCATCCTGACCCGGGCTTTCTGCAGGCTCCCGGGAGGTCGAGGTCTAGGTCCAGGGGCCACAGGAGTCTGAGGTGCCTGTGGTGTCTGAGGTGTCAGAGTCTGTCCTGGCTGCAGTCACATTCGCTGTTTGGCCTCGGGCGTGGGCTCAGCGGCACCTCCTTGGGGAGAAGCTGGCATTGTGTTCTCAACGGCCAGTGGTGGAAAAATCACACACACTGAGCCGAGTAAACAGAGAACTGGGGCTGCCGCCATGGGAACCGCCGGGTGGAGGTGGCAGTGGAGGCCAGGGGACGGAGGCTGTGGCTTGGCCTGGACTCACTTTGGAACCAGGAACCTGTCAACACAGCTCCAGAGGGCCTAAGGGTGGCCTGAGGAGGTCTGAAGCCCAAAGAGTCCCCCAAGGTCACCCAGTGAGCCAGGACCAGGGCCAAGGGCAGCACCCAGGCCCCTCGGCTCCCGCCGCTCTGCTCCTGCTCTCCCAGGCAGAGAAGCCGGCAGAGAAGCAGCAGGAATTTCGTTCTGAACTGTCATTTGGAGGAGGCCTTGGGGACAGCCCTCAACCTTCATCTTCCAGACCCGACCTCGACGGATGCTCAGAGCAGGGAGCCCTGAACACCGGGCGGAACTGAGTGTGATTCCAAGCACTGCTTCGTGCCGCTCAGTTAAAGGCCTTCTCCGTCCCCAGCAGGACGCCGGTGCCGGAAAGACACAGAGCGCGCTTCGCGTGGGCCGTGCCAGCGCGTGGGGCGAGTTGGCACTGGGCAGGTGTAAGGGTCAGACAGGCTCCGTGGGATGAACAAAGCTGACGGCACACCGCCCACCCGCCCTTACTAAGGGCCTGTAGGGGGCACCTTTCTGTGAGTGGCTGACGCCGCGCTCCGGGACTAGGAGTGGAGAGAGGCCGCTGTGGCCTTCCTCATGGCTCTCTGTCTCGGGAGTCGTAGCTGCACGCCTTGGAAGCGGCTGGACCACTGAGTCCTCTCTGGGCTTGGGGATGAGGTCTGTTTGGTCTCAGGAAGATACCACTTCCTGTTTCTAAGAATAAGGATCAGAAACATTTCCCTCAAGAGTCTCCCAGCCTCCCAGCAGAGGGACCTGCTGGACAAGGCCCCGGGCTGCCGCACTCGGCCCTCACCCTTTGCTGTCCAGCCTCCTCCCCAGGGGCTGCTCCGCTGAGGCTCCTGGGAGCCGGGGGCCAGCCTGAAGACCCCTGCCCTCCTCTCACAGGAAGCAGAGAGTCCCTGCTCTTAGTGCCCCAGAGAGGAGGTCGCTGGCCTTGCCTGCTCCCACGGCAGGGTGACCTTCTGTGCTCCCGCTCACTCAGCATTCCTTCCTCCCGCTTCAGCGAAGGACTCTCCTTTGGGGAACCACCCCACCTCAGCCCTCGTGTTGACCTTGCCCCCCTCCTTGAACCCCCTACCTTCAGTTCAGAGCACATGACTCCATAGAACACAACTGGAGCATTACAAGGATTGGTTCAGGGATGAGTCCAGGACCCATGTCCTGTGGGAGCCCAACATAAGACTCAAATCAAAGGATTTTGATGAAACTATTGGCAAAGAGAATTTCCTTCCTCGGGGGTGAATGTGTAAGTGAGATGTAAGGTGGAGTGCTGGCAGCCATTTCACCACCATGAGGAGAGAACCCTCTTGAAAGCAGAGCCACCCCAGAGGAAAGAGCCCAGAGGCTGAGACAGACAAATTCCCAAAAACATATTGGAGAACTGTCGATTGCTGTTTCTGAAGCCATCTCTTCCCCTGGACTTTTCAGCAAAGTGAGTCAGTTTTCTATGTGTGCTTCAGTCCATTTTTTTACATTGATTTGTATCCCTTGCTATTGAAAGAGACCTGCCTGGTCCACCGAGTCCAGCTCAGACTCTGCTTGGCCCGTGGGGACCTCCTGGATGCCCCTTTCCTTTTCTCTGGAGGACCCCAGGAATGTGGCCGGCTTCCTGCTGGCCTCCATCACTCATTTTTCGCTAAGACTAAGGGCCGAGGGGACCATGGAGGCCGGGTCAGAGGGTGGCAGCAAACCAGGAAAGGTGCTGTTGGGAGAGGGCTGGAGAAGATGCGAGTGCCAGGGCAGGACAGTCACCTGGTCCCAGGGCATGAGGGGTCCAAGGTGCAGCTGCGGAGGTTTCATGACACCCTGAAGTGAGTCAGACTGAAAGGGTGGGTGGGACCATCCTGCCGTGCCGACCAGGTGACTGAGGTTGGAGGGGCAGGGAGTGCACAGGACCCAGGAGCTGGGAGGGGCTCTGTCCACTCAGAGATTGTAGGGAACAAGTGAGGCTCCGCCCTCACTCTAGCTCCTTCCTCCCCTCCCTCCCCTTCCCATGCCCAGGCCTGCTGCTGACTCTCTGTGGAAGCTTTCCTTTGTGAAAAAGTTTCTGCCTGAAACAGTGTGAAAACACCACAGGCCTGGAACTAAAGGGAGAGAGCCTTAGGGCACCTATACATTCCATCCCCCAGCCACTGTGCAGGAGGGGACACTCGGGCCCAGAGAGGGGCTGGGATCTGCCAGAATTTGCACAGCAGGTGTGGTCCCGGGTGCAGACTAGAACAGGCGTCTCCTGGCCCAGGCTTGGAGCGGGAAGGTCAGGCAGCTGGGGATGGCAGAGTGTGGGCCAGCTGTCTGATCACGTGTCTGTGCATCTGTCCCCGGGTTGGGCGGGGTCCAAAACATTCTGTAACAAGTGCTCCTAGTTCTCTTGGAGAAGGAGATGCTTCAAAAAAGAAGTCGGGCCAAATATCGGTGGGACTGGCCATGGCTCACACAGCAAATGAGACGCTGGGCGGAGCCCTGAGCTGGGGGCCCTGCAGCTGTGGATGAGGGAGCCCCAACTTGGTGTGGGGCCTTCCAGCCCCTTCCAGCTCCCTCCCTTCCTCCACAACTCCTGCTCTCCTCCAGCCTCTCCAGGCCCCCAGGGGGTGACTTGGTTTAGCTTCACCTGGGGAGGGGATGCATCCTAAAGGAGGAAGGCAGGTAAGGGCTCTACCGGGGACTCACAGACATCGGCTCATCGCATACCTGCCAACTTGGGGCAAGGGCACCCCTGCCCTTGATTTGGGCCTCAGGTAGAATTTGCTCCTGGGAGGCCAGGAACCTTCTTCAGCAGCGGCCAGAAGCTTGTGCAAGCCAGGCCCTGTTCTTGAGAAGCCTCGCTTCAGCCTGCAGCCTGCAAGGAGCTCCCCTTCCAGAGGGCCGGCTGGGCCCTTCTCCCCAAAGTGGGGGAAGCAGGACAAGAAGTCCCCAGGCAGGGGTGTCTGCCCCAGGGACGTCTTTGGCTTTTGTGATGGCCTAGTTTACTGGAGAGGCAGCAGGAACGCCCGCCGGCGTCCAAGCGTCCAGGGCCCACCCCAGTCCAGGGGCCCGCGTCGGGCTGGCCAGGGGTTGATTGGACCTGTGGTTCCGCAGGCTATGCCCTTGGGCTGGGCTGGTGGGGCAGGGTCCCTGGTGTCCAGACTCAGCCTCAGGTCAGCACTTTACTGGTCACCTTTGGAGATGACATCGGGGCTCCAGGATTTGAATTTACTGATGGCATTTTGGGGGCCGTGGGAAAGATCCAGACCCTGCCTGGAGGCAAAGAAGGACACAGACATGCAGCCCGGGACCGGGACTGATGAGCGTGTTCAAAGGTCTTCCTGGGCAGCAAAGAGACGGGGTGGCGGCTGCGGGGTCGGGATGATGGCGGGTTGAGGGTTGAGGGTGCGAGTGGGGAAAGAGGCAGAGAGAGGCCGTATCTTCTCGGTTTACAACAATCAGATCCAAGGGCATAGACCACGGAGCCAGACTGCTTTCTCGAAAGACAGGACCATGTTTAATGAGTGCATTCAAGAGTCTAGCCGTGCACCTGTTTCCCTTAGCCACGACTGGGCTGTGTTTGACTATTCACATCTAACTTCTGTGAGTTTCATAGGCTTGTAAGGCACCCCTGGGCTGTGTGCGCTTGTGTTTGTTTGGTTGCCAGGGAGAGTCTCTGCTCTACCCAGCAACACCCCGCTGCGTGTGCATCTGGGGGCGCCAGTCCAGCTGGTGCCAGATCCCCACGTCGCCCTACCTGAGCACAAGTGTGTGGCTGCTGCCCACAGCATTCCCCTCCCGTGGGGTCCCCCTTCTGTAGCTTTTCTCTCGGCACTTATGGCCGAAAGTGTCACCACACGAGCGGCACTGTTCTCGTTGCCCTGGTTTATCCTCTCGCCGATGGCGCTCTCTTCCCCAGCACTCGGATTCCCCTCCTCTCCACGTGGTCCGGGCGTGTCGTCCTGGGAAACCCCTGGTCGGGGGCTTCGTGCCCCTTCTGTGAGAGGGGGAGGTGGGAGGAGGTGACTCAGCGGCTTTCTCCGGGTCAGATCCCCAGGTTCCACTGTTTGTCATTTTCAGGGTGAGGGGCACAGCCACCACCTCCTTCCTCACAGCCTCCCGAGGCAGCAACTCATCAACCGGTGCTTAACCTCCACGCCACACCACTTCCTGTTTAAAAAACAAAAAACAAAACAAGAACCCAATTTGAAATATTTACAACCCAGAGCTAATCAGAAAGCCTTGGTGGGGGGCAGGACCCCAAATGGGATTCCCCCTGATTGGACGTTTGCTCTTTATCAGGGCCCCAGACTCTCCCCGCCACCACTGACATTTCATGGAAAATGCGGCCAGCTCTGGAGATGTTGTTTTGCCCCAGAGCCTGTGTTAACTCCGGGCTGGGACATCGCGTGAGGTCACGGGAGGGCCTGTCGTAGGGAACAGAGTTAGTTCGTTCATAAATTAAGTCTGTAATTAATCACTGAGGTTCTAAGGGAGCGTGTTTCTCCCTTTTCCTTTCTTTGTTCTCCCTGGAAAACTGGGGGGCGGGGCAGCCCCTCGGTCCGCTGGCTTCTGCCCAGTGTTCCGTCCAGCTGGGGTAACTCCGGCAGGTCTGATTCAAACACACGCCCAGGTTTGTTTCTTCCGTCATTCCAAAGTCTGAGCATAAGGCAGAACCTGAGGGGGAGCGAAATCAGACTTGAAACCCTCCAGGAAGGGGTGGGGAGCCAGAGGCCCTCACCTGTCAGCGGTTCCAGACCTTTCCTGCCAGGCCTGGGCAGTCCTGGTTTCCCCAGCGGAGCCCACACCCAAGGCCATGTTTACACCCCAAGGTCCTGACGGGTGCTCGGGGATGGCAGATTCACCCACTGACACCACACCGTTTACACCCTCCCTTCCTCTTTCCCTGCCTGTCTACACAGCGCATGTGGATGAATGTGGAAGGTGCCGTGACTCCTCTGTAAGGTCACAGCCAGAATGTCACTGAACACTTACTGTGTGCTAAGTAAGCATGGCACTAGGACCTGTGTCACAGGGTGCATTCAGCGGAAAGGTGCGGTCAACACATCTCCCAGGTGCTTTCAATCAAAGCTTTTAAAATCATCTCTCAGAACAAGAAGTCTGGATGTAGGTAACCTCAGGCTGTTCTGCAGCTCAACAGCGCCTCCTCTTGCCAGCCTTCTTCCACTTGACCCTCCTCATATGTAGGCTTCACATCCACAAGCTGGATGCCACATGGCCACAGAATGGCTGCTGCAGCTCCAGCTATCATAACTCTTCACGGGCAGGTAGCAGGGAAATCAATGACTTCATCCTCTGTATTTTGTTCAGGAAATGCCCAACAGACTTTTACTTACACCTCATTGGCCCTGAGTGGGCCATGCTGCTGTCCTCAGCAGCCATGGAGCTGGGAAAGACGACAGGCATCGCTGTGATTGGCTCAGTCATGATTCCTGTGCTGGGCTGGGCACTTTGCTAACTGTGAGCCAAAAGGGGCCACCTATGGGGGTAGCCAGCTAACAAGCCATGTTTTTCTCAGTTAAACTCAAACAGCTCACTGAGGTAGGGCACACTATTATCACCATTTTCCAAATGATGGCGCTGAGACTCGGAGCCATTTAATGACTTGCCCAAGATCACACAACTGGTCACCAGTAGGGGTTTAATCCCAGGTCTTTCTCTCAGAGTGTGCTCTTAACTTCCACATGCCCTTAGGTACCTGCTGCCCGGGTGTCCCCACGCCAGGCAGTGAGCCTCTTGGGGCAGGGGGCCATGTCTTCCTCACCTCTGCATTTCTGCAGCATCTCCCAATGGACAGAACCCCGGCTGAATTGATTTGAACACACATGTATCCAGTTTTGGTACTTGCTGCTTTGTAATATGTTTCAAAACAAAGAGTGCAAACTTGCCAACACTACCTTTAAAAAGCACATCTTTCTCTTCGTTTATATTGTTTTCCACTTACCCAGGCTGGGTTCCTAACATCCTGGGAAGAATTCCAGAGTAAACATCACCGGTGATGGAAAGTCGGGGGAAGGAGAGGAGGGTGAAAGACGAATTGAGGGCCTAAAAGTGTCAGTTCCTGCTCAGCTGTGGAGCCATGGAGAAGCCTTTGTTCCCACCTGCTGGCTTCTTGCCTCCAGGATCTGGGAGGGTGTTGCCCTTGGCCAGCTTCCTGGTCAGGTCACAGACGGTCTGATCGGAGGGTGTGTCTGGGGAGCAGAGGGCAGGACCAGGCAGGGTCCCTGGGAGTGGATGCAAGAAAAAATGAACGTCTGCAGCCAGGCACCCCACACTGGCCACTCTAAGTACACTAGCTTGCTAGCGCCCATGAGGACCTGTGGGGTGGGGCTGCTATGTTTCCCATGTATGGCTGGGAAAACTGGGGTTCGAAGAGGTAAAGTCACTTGTCCAGAGTTAAGATGAAAAACTAAAGCCCATGGACTTCTCGGGTAGAGTTCTTTCCCCAGTCAGGGTGGCTACTACCTCAGGGACCTCAAAGAGGGCACTGAGGGCATGTTGGGGGCCAGAGGGTCCTCGGCCCATCCTCAGAGCTTTCAGCAGGCCGTTTCACTCAGTGGTCACAAGCAGGAGCCTTGAATCAGAGCCAAGTTGGGGGTCTTAGCTTTGTACGGTTTAGGCACTTGAGGCCCCAAGACTGATAGGCTATCCTTTCTGTCCATAGCACAGTGGTTAAAAGCCTGGGCTCTGGGGCCAGACAGCCTGGGTTCAAAGCCCTGCTCTCCCAGGTGCCGAGTGGGTAGCCCTTCCCCGTGGGCAGCCCTGTCAAGTAGCGGCGTAGGAAGGCTGCTCACGAGGATGACACAGTGCGCTCCGCCCAGCACCTGGCCCCGGGCAGCCACGGAGACCTCGGTAGCTAATATTTTACACCCTTGGAGCCTTGGAGCAGATAGCACGGTGAGGGGCCTGAGGTAGACCGCAGTCAGGATACCGTCCGGCACCCCAACACAGCAGCTGGCTCTGTGAATGAAAACCTCAGGATTTGGGTACACAAACGAGGCGGGGTGACTCCAGGGAATTAAAGGCAAATGGAGCCCAACTTGCAAATTTGGGCATTTTCGTGGAGTGCAGTCGTTGGAGGCCAGGAGATGGGACCCAGCTGAAGCTCGCCTCCCGCCCCCCGCGCCCCTCCGTGGTTGGTGCCCAGGGCCAACCCAGAACACCCTCCACTCTGGAAGGGCCCACGCCCACTGGTCACACAGGTTCCCGAGGCTGCGGGGCCTGCATTTGACCTGCCATAAGTCATGGCTTCAGGAAGGGAGCCCAGAGACGCAGAGGACATGCCAAGGTCACCCATAGAGCTGGCAACAGGGCAGGGAGCCTGCCTGTGTGTTTGCCCTGGGGCTGACTGTGTCCCAGCCGTCAGGTGTCTTGGGCACAGCGCCCGCTCTGCCACACCGGGGACCTGGGGACCTCTGCCAACTTCCCTAACCTCTCTCCGCCCCACCTGGGGATGCAGAAAGGACCCAGAGTGCCGGGGCTGACCTGGGGTGAGGCAGCGCCTAGGCTCTGGGCCACAAAGACAGGATATCCCCAGGGAGTTGGGCTGGCCGCCACTCAGGGAACACCAGGGTGGAGCCCTGGCACGGCTGGGAGAGGCCCGAAGGGCACTGAGGAGGGAAAGTCAGGACAGCTGGCCTGAGCGTGTCGCGAACAGGCCAGGCTTGTCATGGGTGCCACGCGGACACGCAGTAAGGGTCCTGGAAATAGACCCAAGCTTTTCTTCTTCCCCCCGGTCCCGGAGCCAGGGGCAGGCTGGGGTCTCCCGCCACTTCATTGGGAGAGGCTAGCCTTGCTCCGGGACTTGACCAGCCCCAGCCGCAGGCGCCCCGGGCTGAGGCCAAACCAGCGGCCTCTGTTCTCACACACAAGGGGCAAGGGCAGCCCTTCTGGCCCAGTGACTGACGGAAACATCCTTATCCTCAGGTGCCCCCAGGCCAAAGGCTTTTCCCCCATACCAGGAAGCAAGTCCCAGACTGGAATTCCTTTTCAAGTCATGCCTGAGGTTTACAAGCCGCCTGCTGTAACAATTTACAAGGCAAATGGGGGTTTTGTGTTCTATCCTCTCACAACCCACCACCAGCAGAGGCCCCACGGGCAGGTTGGTCAGGCGTGGCCTGGAACAAGGCTCCCTCCCTGCCAGGTGGGGCCTCTCGCCTCCTTGGCCAAGGTGCCGACAGGCTAGCAGAGAGACGGGGCTTTCGCGCCAGACACTGTGGCAAGAATGCCTAGAGCTGGGAGGGAATCCAACCCGCTGTGTGGCCCTGCGCCAACCCCAGCCCCGTATGGGCTCGTAAGCCCCTGCCCGTGCAGTGGGGGCGCTAACTCTGATGTCCCGGGGCGGGAGTGCCACAGTTCACGGATATGATTATACTCATTTCCTCACTGTCCAGTATTTGCACCTCATTTCCTTTCTTCTCTTCCTGCCGTGGCTAGAACAGTGTTCCTTTAACCAATATCTTTAGGAGCGTAGTAGGTGCAGGCCGGGCGCTAGGCTGTGGACACAGTGCCCTCCTCAGGAGATTCCCACCCTAGAGGACAACTTCCACTCACATGCAGGCCGGGCCCCTGTAGAGACTTTTCAATGATTCAAATGCAGCTGCTGTGCGGGAGGGAGACCCAGCCTGCATGCTACAGATGGGAATTCAGGCAAATACGGAGGAGCGCACAGGTGCTGGGGCTCCAGGAGACACAAGGTCGGGCTCCTGTCTCACAGTGTTGCCGACTCTTGGTTTGCGTGCCCGATGTTCCAAAAGGCCAGCACTCAGAACACTAGAGTTTGGAGTAGGGAAAGTTTTGTTGGTCAATAAGGTGCCTGCTTGCAAAGGGGGGGGCCTTAAAGCCACCTCAAATCCATCTTAAAAGAGCCCAGAATTTAGACTTCTTTTATTTCAAGGGACGGGAGGGAGGGCGGGACAAGAGGTGTGTGATACCTCGGGGCCAACAGGGATCCAAGGAAGACGGGTGGAGGGGGCGGAGATCTCTGAATCCCTTTGTTCTCCAGTCTGTTGCCCCCTGCCAATTGGAGTCGAGTCTGGAAACGTCTGCAAATCTTTGTCACAAGCTCAGGCCTCAAGTAGAATTCATCTGATAATGAGTCCATCTATAGAATTCATCTAATAACGAGCCCATGTATAGCGGGAACCATTTGCCTGAAGGCTGGGAGAGAAAGGCAAGCTAGAATGAGACAGCGTCAGAGAAAGCAAGCATTTCACACCGTCACAGGGGGTCAAAGAGAAGTTCTTCAAGAAGGTGGCGTTTGAATCTGGCTTTAGAGAGAGAAAAGGGTTTACATAGGAAATGATAAGAGCAAGTACAGGTAACAGCGGGAGCAAAGGCAGGGATGGAGTAAATCTTGGAGCAGGGATGGAGACAACAGGTGAAAGTGACTGAGGCCTAAGGTGCTGGGAGGAGGGGTACCAGATCAGGCTGGCAAGCTGAGAAAGTGATCTTCATTGGGGAGACCACAGGGAGCCAGGGAAGGCGCTTGAGCAGGCGAGGAGCAACGTGGCTGCTTTAGGCAGCGGAACCTGGTAGCAACAGCAAGAGGAGGCAGGCCTGGAAGGAGCAGGCACACCCTCACATGATACGCTTCCCCCTTCCTGAGGTCCAGGGGGTGTCTCCGTCCACCACTGGGAGGGAGAGGACAACTTCCTCTCTTCAGCCTGGCCGGGGAGATAAGGGGGCAAGGACAGGAAGTTGCCTCAAGGAGCGGAGGAGTGAGCAGCGGGCCCAAGGCTCCCACCCCAACCCTGTGCAGGGCAGTCCCATAGAGGTGGATGTGAGGGGAAAGAGGCCATCCGGACAAAATGCAATGGTCCAGGTGTCCTGGGCCAGCAGACAGCCCTGGTGCCTGCTCTGTCCTGCCACTGACAAGTCTCTACCTCCCCAGACCCTTGAGGCCAGTGTGCTCCCTTCCCAGGAAGAGGCTCCGGAGCTTTCCTGCCTTAACTCAGTCATTTGAACACCCTCCCTGCCTCCTTCTGGGAACCAAGGCAAGCTGAGCCAGATGCTTGCCCTCGAGGGTGTCTGCAGACAGTGAACACCACGGCGGCGCCGTGGGCTTGATGGGGCTGCAAGGGCTACAGGAGCCCGGTTGGCGTCTGTGCCTTGAGGACCGGTGGGGACAGCCCCGAGAGGCAGAGGGCTGCTCAAGCAGAGGAGGCAGCAGGACAGTGGCCTTCCCACTGTGTGCAGGGACCTAGACACGGCCCCGCTGTGGCTACTGGGAGGCAGGCGGTGCTGAGGACGAATGGTGCAAACGGTGTGCAGAGGGAGCTGGATGCCCCGGACAGGCAGGGCAGAGCAGGGGGAGGTGAGAGGGTGGGGTCCCCATCCTAAAGGACAGGGAGAGGCTGGAGGCACAGAGTGGGAGGGTGGTGCCTGGCCCGGTGGGCTCCAGGCCCAGGAAGACTGGTGGGGGTGCATCGGAGACTTCCACAAGGGTCCCAGTCCCGAAGTATCAAAATAAAAGTACTTGGGTTGGGATCTCCCACTCTGAACAGCTGGAAGCCAGTCTTCCCTGGCCCCCTCCAGAGGGAAGCTGCCAAAGCAGGTGGGTGTGGGGACTAAGACAGTGAAGGCAGGGTCTGAGGGAGCCTGAGACACCTACCCTGTGGGACCCTGTGACCCTGGGGAAGAGGAAGGGAGATTCCCAGGTCTCTAGGGCCATTTGCATCTCTAGTGAAACCCATTTACAAACCAAAGTGGAGGGCGGCGGGGAGAGGGTAACCCCAGCCTCTCTGTCTTCTCTAAGGATGGCCACTGCCTTGGCCACTCCCATTACCCACACTGACCTGTCCCCCTAATTATTGTTCAAGACCCTTCCCCAGGGTGGGGGTGGAGCCCCCGTGAGGCCAGGCTCTCCTAGGGTCACTCCCTGGCCTGAAGGAGATGGTCCTGCCCCTGGCCATCGGGACAGGCTACATGGCTAGGGAGTCCCGGTAGAAGCTCTGGCTTGGCCTTCCTGGCTCCTTGTCCCTGTTTGAGTCCCACCCTCTCCCTGGGCCTCAGTTTCCCCTCGTGTGCAAAGGAGCGGTAGCTTTGGTCCATGGGACTTTGTTCAGAGCCAGTCAAAAGTGTGCAGGGAAGAGTGTGAACACACAGGGCTGGGGCAGCCAAGGAACTGAGTTTCCAAAGTGGGGAGGAATTCTGGGGAGAAGAGCTGGGAGAGCAGCCTGGGCCAGGGGAACACGTGGACAGAGGGTGAGGCTCGCGTGTGCAAGGCCAGTTTGGGGAACTCTGAGACCAGCTCGTCTGCATAGGAGTGGGAGCCTCTTGTTAAATGGCTGTGGCTGGATTGACAGCTCGGACTTTATCCTGCTGATGAGAGGGAGCTAAGGCACGCTCTTGAGCAGAAGGTGAAGTCCCGAAAGCGCTGGCTCAGTCAGGCAGTCTTGATATGCAGCGGGGAGCGGAGGCAGGGAGGCCAGGGGATAGGTCCCGCTTAAGAGAGAAGGTGGCAGCGGGCAGGCGCGACGGGGCCTGCAGAACACTCTCCCTGCCCAGTCAAATCTCCACTGACCTTGCACTTTGGGAGGGGCTCCTGCACCCGCAGGCTGGCGGGGGGGTGAGGAGCCTGGGCTCTGGAGTAGTCAGACTGGCTGGGTTGGACTCCCGGCTGAGTGCCCCCGGACCAGTCGCCTTGGGGCCTCTCAGAACTTTTCCTCTTCTATGAAGCGAGAACAGGGCTAGCTGTGCAATTTGCAGGGCCCAGGACAAAAGTGAACAGGTGGGGCCCGTGTCTAAGAAAATGGGGACAGCGCCATTAAAGATGCTAAAATACAAAGCCTTTCCCTTCTTCTGCAGTCTCCCCTTGACTGGTCCTGGTGTTTCCTGTTTGTTTGCTTGTTGTTTAACCTTCTAAGTAAAGAAAAATTCAAAATTTACATGAGCGTGAATTTCCCCACTCACCTTTATTTTGTGAAATGCCATCCTTAAGTGTGAAATGAAGCGCGCCCCACTCACACGTGCAGTAGCTAAAATGACGCAACAGTATCTCATCGCTCGTCACGCATGTGCGTTTAGTTTTGACCAGAACCTGGAAGAGCTGCACACTTACTCAACTGTTTTCTTTCGCTCCTTGATGCGCACACACCCTCCCCTCACTCTCTGCCTCGGGCGGGCCGATGAGTCAGGGAAGGGGGCGCTGGGTGGCCCGTCTTTCCCTTTCCTTTTGGGGCACCACTTTTCGTGTGAGGGGCCGGCGAGGGCTGGGAAGACGCAGGAGTAAGAAAGGTATGTACGGTTCCGTGGTCCTTTGTGTTTCTTAGAACACGACCGTCTTCCTGCATTTGAAGCAGGTTCTGGCTCAAAGGGAAAGCATGGCCTCTCGGGGCTGTCAGCGCCCCCACTCACTCAGCCGCAGACCTGCTAACACGCCTCCCTTACGCTCGGTTGGAGTCTCCCTGAGCCCCCACGCGGCATGAGTCCGCCAGAATTCTGGGCACAGGGAGCACCGCGAATGCTCTGTTTGAAGGGGACGGCGTGTCACACATGTCCTCCTTGCTCACACACATGCTCCGCTGATTTCACTTACAAAGCCCAAGCTCCGAGGGAAAATGAGTAAGAATTTCAAGACAGCCCTAGCCGGTGTGGCTCAGGTGGTTGGAGCGTGTCCTGTAAAGCTAAAGGTCATGGGTTCGACTCCCAGTCCAGGCACATGCCTGGGTTTCGGGTTCAGTCCTGCGGTTAGGGCTCGTGCGGGAGACCACTGGTCGATGTTTCCCTCTCACATCGCTGTTTCTCTCCCTCCCCTCTCTCCCTCCCTTCCCCACTCTCTAAAATCAAGAAGCAGGTCTTCAGATGAGGATTTAAAAATAAAAAAGAATTTCAAGACAGCGATAGCAGCACATTAAACCAAGGGCAGGCCCTCCTGACGCCGGGACCCTGTGTGACCGCAGAGTCTGCATGTCCATGAAGCCAGCCCTGCGGGGGGGTGGGCGGGGGAATAGTGCTCATTCCAGCATTGGGGGGGCGGGGACCGTGAGATGGCGCATGGGCACAGTGCCTGGCACACGACGAATGCTCAGCTCAGTTGTCATCCCGCGGCCGAGTGCTGGGCCCTGGCTCTCGTGCAGCCCTCGGGGCTCGAGGACAGGCCCAGAGCAGGGATTTATGGGAAGCCTTCCTTCTGTCCTCCTAAATTCTCCAGCCCCTTTGCTGGCTACTTCTGCTCAGTCTCCACAGCAGGTCCCTCTCGATACCCAAAATACTAATAATAACATCAGGAATTATTTATCGAGCACATACTACTTCCAGACACTTCGCTTTACCAACATCCATCGGTTAATTCCCCAACAGACTTTTAAGGGCTGTTTCATTTTCAAGTGGGAGAAACCCAACTAAAATGGGAATTTACTGACTCACATAACTGAAAAAACTAGGGAGAGACCTGTTTCAGGTAGGCGTCATCGGACACCTGCCTCCCTCCGTCTCTCGGCTTCCCTTGACGCACTGGCAGCCAATTCTACCCTCGTGGTGGCAAGATGGCTCCCAGCGGCACCAGGCTTACATTACACCAGCTTCACCACCACTTTAGGGATTGAATAAGAACGTTTTTCCCAATATTCTAATAACAACAACACAAATCGTAATCGATGACTCTGATTGGCTGACTTGTGCTCACATGCTCACCTGGAACCAATCAATCTCTACGGCCAGGGAGTTGTAGGCCCCTCGTGGGCTAGGAAAGGGATAGGCCCACCCCTGCATCTAGGACAGGAGGTCAGTTCTCTGGGAACAATAAGGACTGAAGGAGGAGCAGGGAAGATTCTCCCGAAGAAAACCAAGCAAGGAGGATGGACGCTGACTGCGCAGCCCGCCGCATGGGCCCTGGCCTAAGACTACCTGTTTGCCAGACCCGTTTCCTCTTCTGTTCCAGCACAGCTGGACTCTCCCCCCAGCTTCCTTTGCAGTTAGATGTGGCCCTGTGACTAAATTCTAATCAGTGGAATTGGAGAGGACACGCTGTCACAGCCTCCTGGACTGCTTCATATACCTATTGCGACCCTCCACGCTCTTTGTCCTGCCGCTGGCTTGTTGCAGATGCGTCCGGTGACCCCAGAACCGTGCCGCAGATGGCCGAGCCACAAACGGGAAGGAGCGTGGGTCTCAGTATCACTGGTCCACCGAGCAGAGTGCCTGCTTTGGACCTTTTGTGACTGACAAATAACTTCTATGATGCTCAACTCTTTACATATTTGGGGGTGACTTTGTTGCAGTAGTTGGCTTACCCTAACTAACAACTACAGGCGAGCAAGGTGAGGCTCAGAGCAAGGTGAGGCTCAGAGGGGTGACGTGCCTTGCCCAAGACCACGTGGCCTGTAAGAGGCTGATTCAAAGCTAGGTCCGTCTGACTCTAGTCACAGCCCTTTGGCTGCAAAGGACAGACACCTGGTCGAATGGTAACAAAGGCGGTTCTCTGGGAAAGGCGCAGAATTGTGCCCTGTGGACTCAGGGGGCCCGGAGCAGAGGTACAGTAGAGGCTCTTGAGGAACTTGGGTGCTATTAAGGGTCTCTGTCTTTCTCCCTCTCTCTCTCTGACACCATATGGCATCTCGTCTCAATTTCTGGTTTCCCGTGGGCTTGGTTCCCTTTTCCCCCCCCCCCCCCCCCCCCGGCTGCTGCGTTTCAGACCTGGTGGACTCTAGCGCGCTAACTCTCATCTCAGCTACCCTGGCCCTCCCAACAGAATCCCTGGCTCAGTGCTTAGACTCGCAACTGAGAGCCAGATTGCTGGGGGCACACATGGTCTGAGTAAGGCTGGAAGCTGAGGTTCGAGTGTGTCAGGGGGGTATGCACTGCTGCCAGGCCTGGGGAGGCTTCCTGGCTGCAGAGGCACCGTAGGCTTTGGGGTGTGAACACCTGTCTGGGTGGGCTAGGTTCTAGTCCTGGAATCTATGACCCTGTGCAGCCAAGGTGGACCCCAGAGGCTGAAGCTCTGGACAGAGAAGCCAACTTGGTGGGGGGCAAGATGACCAGTGGGGTGAGACTGGCTGGGTCTCTCAGGCTGGAGGGGGTGCCAAGCAGACTGTTCTCTTTGCCCCTCCCGATGGCGGGGTGAGTGGTTCTGCCTCCCCACAGCTTGCTTCTCTGCACTGCAGCCCCATCTCCGGCACCCCCGAAGTGGCTCGAGCTCAGGGGGCACTGGAGGGGGTTCCTCTGGCCCTCCCCTCCTTGGGCCAGGGTCACTCTCCCTGGGGACTCTGGCCAGAGGCCTCCACCCTACCCTCCAAGCATCTCTAGGGAGCCCCACCCCCACCCGGCAGTTCCATTTCCTGCTGGGGTGAGGGCGTGAGTCTAAGGTGACAATGGTTTACTTTCTGATATACTGGTTCATTGTTCCGAAGTTCTGCTTGTATGGGGAACAAGCACTAATCACTGGACATTTGGAAAAGAAGGAAGAAAGCACAAACGACAAGAGAAAAAAGCACCAAGTCATCTCCTTCTGGGTCCCCTCTAAACTTAGGGGTTGCAGAGTCCGAGTTGAAGGTAGCAAACGCCTCTTTGAACAACTTCATTTGCAATCTCCCAGGAACCTGGAGGACTCAAAGGAAGGCAGCTCAGAGACCCCGTGCTCCGAAGTTCGCCCGGCTCTTGGCCCCTGGAGGCGCCCGGAGCTCTGTGGACAGGGGCCAAGGCCCCTCCGGGTCACCGGCCCTTGGCTTTCCCCAAGCTCCGCTCGCTCCCCGCCGCAGGCCTCAGTTCCCTCTTCTGCAGAATGGGCGGGCGGCCCGGCCTCCGAGCCCCAGGGCGCTGCGGGGGCGGGGCGGCGGGCTCTGAGGGCGGCCGGAAGGGCTGTGAGTGCGGGGGCGGGCCCCGCGCCGCCCCGCCCCGGGGAGGACGCCCGGAGCGCAGCATCCTGGTGCAGGCCTTGGCTGCTGCTGTCACTGCCGTCGGGGAAGGTCCCAGCGCGGACATGGCCTCGCGCGGCGCCCTCCCGGGCCCGCGCCCCCAACGCCTCGCGCAGTAGCCCCGCGTAGAGGCGGCCTCGACGGTGCCGACGGCGCAGACGGCCGGGCGGGCGGCATGGAGGCGGCGCACCTGCTCCCCGCCGCCGACGTGCTGCGCCACTTCTCGGTGACCGCCGAGGGCGGCCTGAGCCCAGCGCAGGTGACCAGCGCGCGGGAGCGCTACGGCCCCAACGGTGAGAGCGCGGGCCGGGCCGGGGCATCGGGGGCCGAGCGCACCGCAGTCTCCGTTTTCCCCCTGCATCGCGGTGGTGGAGCGGCAACCCCACCCCCAGCTCTCGGGCCCCCGCGGGCGGACAGGAAGCAAGGGCTCCGGAAACCTCTGCAGATGCTCTTGGGGCACCCAGAGAGGCCGCGCGGTCACCTTCGCTGCGGGCGGTGGGGTGGGCGGGTTCTGGGTTCGGAGGCCGGACGCCAGGCTCCCCCTCCCCATTCCCGTCCCTCCAGCCCCAGGGACCTGTAGAGCCCTTTCAAACTTCCCACCTTTAGCCCGGCCCGACCCATTCTTGCAAGCCTTAGCCCACGCCACCCGCGGTCAGCGACGGAGCCGGGTCCTGCAGGTGCACACCCTGAGGGCGGCTGGCGAGGGACCAGCGGAGGGCTTTGAGGCTCAGCCTCCCAGCTGTCCTAGGGTCTCCCCGGAGAGCTCAATAAGACGCCCAGAAGGTGCAGCTTGTCAGCTGGCAGCCTTGGTGCCCCCACCCCCACTCCCAGGTCTTCCTCTTTCTGCAGCCCCAGGCGGATGTGGCTGGCGGGAGTCGGGCCGGTGGGGGCTTTGAACTGCCGAGGCGAGAGACCCACCCCCCGGGGAGGGGGGTGGCAGATTCAAGGCCTCACTCAGGGAGTTGCCTGCGGAGGCCTTTCACTCCTGGATGACCCGGAGCGGTGCCTGCCGGTGTCTGGGCGGGAGGGCGCCTCCACGCTGTTGCTGTATGGGTGGGAGAAGGATCGTTTCTCACTCATCTTCAAAGGAGTGTGGGATTCTCCATCTGCCAAAAGGCACAGCTAGGGCCAGGTACTGTCCAGAAGTGTCCCTAGCCCATTTGGAGGCCCTGTGAGGGCGGCAGGTGTAGAGGCCCCCTGCCCAAGTGGCTTCCAGGCAGGACTTTTCACTCACTTCGTCCACCCGCAGAGTGGGAGGGGTCCAGTCAGAAATGTCCCCTCCATCCGCCAAGTGCAGCTCGTACTTGCAGACGTGGTTTCGCAGCCAGCCAGAGGGGAAGGTGCGCTGGCCTGAGGTCTCGAGGCTCCGAACTGGCTGAAAATTAGGAAAAGCTGTCAGAAAGGGAGCTTTGGGTCTTGTATTGGTTTATAAAAACCACCTCTTATATAAATATTATCTTTCTGGAGCAGAAATCCCTTTTCAAAAAAATTAGTTGCTATATTTAGTTGCGCTGTGGGAGGAACTCGGGAGATAAATATTATTTAATCTCCCCCATTAGTGACTTGGCAGGGAGGGCGCTGTCCTTGCGGGACAGCTGGGCACAAGGGCCTGTTCCCGACCCCGGGGTGGAGGTGAGGGTCTGGGCAGCAGGTCTGGGGGCCCCGCAGCCCCTTCTGTGCCTCGGAGGCCTCCAACTCGGGAGCCCCGGTTCCCAAGGGAAACTGGAGACCCAGCCCTTGGTTCTGCCTCCAGGATCACACACGTTCCATCCTGTGTGACCCTGGCCAAGCCCTCTCTCCTTTCTGGCCCCCATGTCCTTGTTGGTGCAGTAGAAGGGGGACTGACTGGGAAGGACGGAGTCCCTCGCTCTCCTGTCTGGGCGAGGTGCCCTGGGCACTGAGCGTCTGTGTGAGGTGGTGGGTAAGGATGTTGGTGTGGTGCAGGTCTGCAGAGCTGGATGTGTATAGGGGGATGGTATGAACTTTAGGAAAATTTGGGGGGCCAGTGATGGCTCCCCTGGTTTCTCTGTGCTTTCTTTTAAAAAATATTTTACTTATTTTTATAGAGAGGGAAAGGAAGGGAGAAAGAGAGGGAGAGAAACACGATCGGTTGCTTCTCACACACCCCCAACTGGGGACCTAGCCCGAAACCCAGGCATGTGCCCTGACTGGGAATCAAACCCGTGACCTTGTGGTTTGCAGGCCAGCACTCAATCCACACCAGCCAGGGCTCTCTGTGCTTTTGTAGTAGTAATAATAAAACCTAATGTTCACTGAGCACTTACTATGTGCCAGACACTGTTCTTAGCACTTTTCATCTCTTATTTTTTCCCCGAAAACCACTGTTGTTGTCCCCATTTTATGGAGGAGATAACTGAGGCACTCAGAGGTTAGACAACTTGCCCACAGTCACAGAGCAAGTGGTGGAGCTGCTGCTGGGCGCCTGTCCCTCTCTGGGCCCCACTGTCCCTGTTGTGCAAGGGAGTCACAGTCTGCAGGCTCTGGGGCCCTGGTGTTGGTGCCCGAGCTAGCACTGGGGATCAGCTAGGCAGGAGCTACTCCAGCTTTGCTCCCAGCCCCTGCGGAGCCCTGGAGGGCTCTCCTCTCTGGTTGCTAACGGCCTCTCCTCAGGAAGCATTCCGGCGCTCGGGAAATGGTCAGGTGAGGGGAGGGGAGCCGGTGGCCACTGCCGGCCTCCTGCTTTCCCTGCCCTGCTCCTGCCTGGGGGGGGGGGGGCATGGTGTCCTGCAGTCTCTACCAGGACAGCCTCTGGGGTGGGGCTAATGGGTGGCTGGACCCTAGATCTGCCCCTTCATAGCTGTGTTATCCTGGATAAGACTTTGCCTCTCTGTGCCTCGGTTTCTTCAGCATAAGCGAGGCTACAATAGGACCCATGTCATAGTGAGTGTTCCTATGCACCAGACCACCCTCTTTGCAGCTGGAGAGGCTCTGAGTGGCTTTGGGCCAGAAGCTGGGTGGTGGGGTGGGTGGGGACTGCAGGTGGGGGGGGAACACCCAGGGACTGGTGTCTGCCACCCCAACCCCAGGAATATATGCACCTGCACGGTCGTTAGCTCTGGAAACCACAAGGCACTCATTTGCTTAAGTCCTGAAGTTTGCAAATTCTGCCAACAGGAGGCAGGGGCTGGGGATCCTGCCCACACACCCCCACCTCGGAGCTGAGGGCGGGGGCCTCCGCTGTGCCTTCAGTGAGTAGGCCAGCCAGGAGTCCCCCCCCACCCCCAGAACACCAGCTGTCCCAAACCCAGTCTGGAGATGTGTCCTCCAAGGCTCCCTGCCCAGCCCCTCTCGCGGACCTGCCTTCCTCTGCAGGTCCTGGAGGCGCCCAGGACTCAGCCTCCTCGGGGCTCCTCGAGGGAGGGGGCCTTTCCACAGCCTTTAAACTTATTTATTTTTTTTAAAGATTTTATTTATTTATTTTCAGAGAGAGGAGAAGGGAGGGAGAAAGAGCAATGTATGGTTGCCTCTCACATGGGCCTCATTGGGGACCTGGCCTGCAACCCAGGCATGTGCCCCGACTGGGAATCGAACCCGGACCCTCTGGTTCCCAGCTCGCGCTCAATCCACTGAGCTACACCAGCCGGGCTAAACTTATTTTTTGAATAAACAGGTATGTTCAGAACAACGTTAAAAGGGGAACAAAGGTGCCTGTCCCCAGCCACGAGCCCCCAGTGTCCTCCGCGTCCCCTTCCTAAGATCTGCGCAGGTACACGTCTGGATCTGCGGTCCAGGATGTTTTTACACAGAACAGTGGATTGCTAGAGCCTTTTCACCCTGCTTCCCATGTCACCGTCACTCTTGGAGGTGGTGCCGTGTGGAGCTTCCCTGGGCTTCCTAGTAGCTTTGCAGGGTTTCACCGCGTGGCTGTTCCAGCATCCCTCACCCCGGCTGGTTTGCAGCCTCTGCAGTCACACAGGCTGCGGGGCGGATCCTGACCCCCTGTCCTTTCACACACTTGTGAATATCACCAAAGGATAAATTCCTAGAGGTGGAATTGCTGGGTCAAAGGGCATGTGTACTTTCACTTTTGGCAGCTGTTGGTAAGTTGTTCTCCGTGACATTGCCCCCCGGCCTGCCTGTCTCACCGCCTCACCAAGGCAGTGCACCATGGGGCGTTCTAACCTGTGCCCATCTGACCGAAGAGAGTCCGCCTGCGGTACTACTCGGCATTCCTCTGCTTCCAGGTTGGGCTGGGCAGTTTTCATGTGTTTAGGAGCCATTTGATTTCCAGTGTCCGTGCTTGGGCTGCCCATCACCTTGGCTGGGCACGAGCCAGGGGAGGAGGCAGGAGTAGGTGGGGCATGTCCTGCTAAGTGGGCCAATACCCAAGGGCCCTGGCAAGCCCAGGGATGTGGGAGTCAGGAGAGATCCTGGGAGGTCTCCTGGGGTGGTCTCTTTTCAGGGGCGCTGGGGGAGGGGCTGTGATGGGGGCTGGAGCCAACTTCCTGGGCCTCCTGCAGCCCATTTGTTCAGTGGATGCTCCAGCCCCAGGGTGCCGGGTGGGAGGGATGGGCCCAATCGAGATTCCTGCCGGCAGTGTCAGCTGGGGTCTTATCTCCTGCCCTTAGCATGGTCCCACGTGGCCACTGGAACTCTTGGGAAGCCCACAGAAACCAGGCCAAGTGGAGTGGGGTCAGGCAGGAAGGGAGGGAGAGTCGTCTGAGTTGCTATCCTCTGGCGGACTTGCCCTTCCATGGCCTCTGTAGTGCAGAGATGGGACCCTGAGACCCCTTCAGGGCCTTGCAGACAAGAGAGGACTCCAGACCTGAGGGGGTGTGGCTTGTCTGCAGGGACTTGGAAGCTCCGGGGGTTTCAGGCTTCACTCTGGTTTTCATGCCCTTGTTGGGCAAAATTAGCGCCCTCCCCCAGGGCCCGCATCAGGCCTGTGCCCTCAGAACCACCCCCCCACCCGGGCCCCTTGCACCAGGAGCTCCCTGAGGCAGGGCCAGGTCTGCCCACAGTACAGCTGGCACACCGATACTGAGCAACGCCTTCACAGGGGTGTTTCTAGTGCCAGATGGACCGGGCAGGCTGTGGGCCCTATGGAGCCCACACGCTTCCCAAGGCCCCCTGCAGCGCGGGGCCAGGCTGTCCACTCTAGGTGGGCCCTGGAGACCCGGGCAGGGCCAGGTGGGCTGGGTGGGGCTGCCTAGCTAGGGCCTCTTCCTTATTCTGCAAGTGATAATTTAATTGCTTTGTAAATTTACCTTTGAGGAAGACCTTGGTGAGCACTTGCCTCTCCCGGCTGGGACTGACATTTAGAAGCTGAAATACCAGTTTTCAATGTTGTGAGAAGGAAGGAGTCAAGAGCTGGGAGTTAGGGGAGCAGGTGGTGGTGGTGGAGCCTGGGGGCGACTCTGGCCCCGTACCCACCTTCTCCCGGGCTCTGGGCTGTGGGCAACCGAGTAAACAACTCTGCAGAGCTCCGGGTGGCGGCGTTGGTGACTCAGCCCCTCCCTTCCCCGGAGGCGCCCCAGTCAGGTGGGGCAACCCCCATACCGACGGCTGGTGAGAGCAGGGCAGGGTGATCAGGGGAGGGGCCCTTTCTCCTGGAAGACTTCCTGGAGGCTGGGGCTTGGATGAGGAGATGGGGAAGCGGGTCCTGCACAGGAGGAGTGGCCCCGGCCTTGGAGGGAAAACCAGGGGAGGTGGTGGCAACCCTGAGGCATCTTGCTTGGCTGGCAGGTGGATGGACATGCGTCTGAGATAGGGGAGTGATTCTGGACGGGCAGGCTGGGGCAGACCTAGGAAGGCCTTGAAGGCCATGCTAAGGTTGGTCTTTATTCAGCAGGCTAGGGACAGCCACTCAAGGCCTATAAGCCAGGCAGAGACAGGGTCATTCATTTATAGATTTTTTTTTTACTGATCCTCACCCAGGATGTGTTTATTGATTTTAGAGAGAGAGGGAGGGAGGGGGAGAGATGTGAGAGAAGCCAAGATCAGTTGCCTCCCGTACGTGCCCTGACTGGGATTGAACCCGAAACCTAGGTCTGTGCTCTGACCAGAAATCAAACCCGAAACCTTTTGGTGCACGAGATGACGTTCCAACCAACTGAGCCACCCGGCTTAGGACCATTTATAGATGTTTTTTGAGCACCTATGAATTGTTCCAGGTGCAAGGGACATTGCACTTAATAAAGTTCTACTGTCGTGGAGTTTATATACTAATAAGTACTATTGTGGCTAATGTTTCTAGAGCGTGTGCTGTGTGCTCTGCATATTCTAAGTGTTTTGTGCATGGCATGCCATTTAATTGTCACACCACTCTTATGAGAGAGTGACTATGATTATCTCCGTTTTGCACGGAGTGGGGGGCAGGTTACAGAACTACCAAGACATAGAACAGGATTTGAACTCAACCCTCTGAACCAGACTCCTTGCTCTAAGCCAGGGGTCTTCTCTGATCACATCCTCTTTGGCCACACAGGCTAACTCCCAGGCCCCCTACCCAGGCCAGCCCCACATCAGGCATCTGTGGGCATGCGCCGGCTCAGTCTGGCATCAGTGACCCGGAGTGCAGGTCGGCTGGGAGAGGCCCTTCGTGAGAGGTCCAGAGGTCTGCTATCCCAGAAGGACAGTGCGGGGGTTGCATGCCCCTGACCTGGCCCAGCCGGGACCTGGGAGGGAGCAGCACCTCCTGTTACCGACTTTGCCTGTGCAGCCTGGGGGACGGCACCAAGAAGCGGGCAGGGTGGGCCTTCTCCCCGTTTAACGAAGGGGCATCTGGCACTGCTGAGGGCCCAGTGCCACCATTTCAAGGGGAACTGGCTCAGCCCTTCTACCCTCCTATGTGCAGCCTGGTCGGATAGCAAAGGGGAACCAGCTTCTTGCAGGGATGCCTGAGGAGGGGCTGGGAGGGTGCTCCACACCCCAGGACTCGGTCATGTGAAAGGAGAATTGGTTGTGTAGGGTGTTGGCAGGACTGGGGTTTGAAGCAGACCAGGACTGAGCTGCCAGGGCCTAGTAGCCCCCAAACGCCCCCTGTGAGGACGGCAGAGCCCTGGGACAAGGATGGTTTTGGCTGGTGGCTCCGGGGCCACAACAGGGGGATGAGCCAGTTGATGGGATGAGAGCGTCCAGCCCAACGATTGTTGGGACAGGGAACACCACGTTTTTCAGGTCGTCTCGGCTGAGAGGGCCCAGGGTGAGAAGGCAGGATTGTCCAGGGGTTAGTGCAGGAGGTCTGAAGTAGGGATTTGAGCGCCAGACTGCCTGAGCGTGAGCGTGAACCCTCCTTGCCACGCCCACGTCTCAGCTGTGTGACCACGAGCGAGTCACCCAGCCTCTCTGGGCTTCAGCCGTCTGCTCTGTGACTTGGGAATAGTGATCGAGCCCTCCTCCGCAGGCTGTTCGCGAGTCACAAGGGAGCCCCGCCGGCTCTGCTGCACTTTGTCGAGGAGCACCTTCGTCCTTGCGCGCACACCGTGGCTCCCCTCACCTTCGGAGGTGGAGCACCCAGCATGCTGCCTGGTACATGGCAGGTGCTTAGTAAATGGGGCTCTTATTAATATTAGCGATAGTCTTTGCAGCGGCCCTCCAGGGTAGGGTGGACCCCCGTCGTCCCCGTGAGGCTCAGAGCCCCCGGGGGCCTAGCCGCTCCGGCGGGACAGGAGCACACGAGTGTGCGGGAAGGGCAGGCTGAGTGACCTGTGGCTGGCTTAGCCACCCCTAGGGGCAGTGGGTGGTGGTGGAAGGGGAGCCTTGAGGTAGAAGCCAGGTTTGGGGAGAAAGGGGTATCAGTCAGAACCAACTAGGCTACGCTGCTGTAACAACCCCCAAATCTCAAAGGCTTAAAACGACAGAGGTCACTGCTCGCTCCCTCCGTGTGCATGTGTGCCCGCGGCAGGCCTTGCGGGGCTCTGTGCCTCCCGCCGTCTGTGACTCGGTTCACAGAGCAGACACCTCTCGCGGGTTGCTGGTTTCTGTGGCGGAAGGACAAAGAGCTCCTGACCTGTTCTGTCCAATACGGTGGCAGCCGCTTGCCTCCTGTGGCTATTTAAATGAAAATGAATGACAATTGAGTAAGACTTAAAATTTAAAAACAAAAATTTAGCTACTCCTTCACACTAGCCCCCTTCCCAGTGCTCAATAGCTGCGTGTGGCCCGTGGCCGCCGTGCGGGACCGCGCGGCTCTGGGACACGTCTGTCATCACACCAGCAGCTCAGTGCGACAGCCCGGAGCCAACACAGCTCCTTCTTTTCACAAGTTACATGGGGTCGGGGACTGCCGTCCTACTGCGTGCCCACAAGGCGGGAGAATCCGCAGTACTTTAGTTCTCACCTGAGGAGCATAGGGCCTGGACACTAGCGAAATGACGTCTAATGAACCCAGCTTCACCCTGGGCTCATTGATGGAGACGAGAGTGCAGTTCCTGTGGCATCCCCTCAGTGTCATAAGGAAACGGCATGTTACTCAGGGACCTGCTACATTTGGGGAACAGCTTAATGGCCACCAAAGTGTGGGTCCTGGGTCAGCTCGTGGTCGGAGAGCAGAAGGGGAGACCCACACGGGAGGGCAGTGGAAGAACTTGGGAGTCAGGGAGGGGGCGGCTCGAGGGGGACTAGAGCTGGTCTGTTGCCCGGTGACGTGCTTCCCAACCCCAGGCCTTGCCCCTGCCCGGAAAAAAGTGCCCTAAGGAAGGCCCTGACTGGTGTGGCTCAGCGGATTGAGTGCCGGCCTTCGAAGCAAGGGGTCGCCGGTTCAATTCCCAGTTGGGTTACAAGTGGGGTCTGCAGTTGGGGGGTGTGCACAAGAGGCAACCACACATTGTTTCTCTCCCTCTCTTTCTCCCTCCCTTCCCCTCTAAAAATAAATTTTAAAAAAATCTTTTTTAAAAAATGCCCTAAAGAAGGTGGTGGCCTAGGCACTAGGTGCCTGCCAGAGGGAGGGGTGAGGGAGACAGCAGGAGGGGTTCAGGTGAGACTGGCAGATCAAATCCCATTGGTCAGGAACCCTGAAGAAACCCGCTGAGCTGAGGGCAGGAGCGGGCCGATGTGTGCCCCGAAGCTGGCCCTGCTTGGGGCCGGGGCCGGGGCGTGGCTGGCACGACCTCTAAGGACCCTGCCCCATGGGAGAACTGGCCCAGGAACCAGGCCTGGCCTCCCCCCACCTTTCCTGTTCACTTCAGCTAAATAGATCAGAAGGAAAAAGTCTGTTTGATTTTAATCTCAACGCAGGACACTGGAGATTACATTTTCCACGGAAAATGTCAGCCGTTGCCTAAAATAGGACTTTGGCAAAAATGCTAGAAAGTGTATTTTTAGGTTATATATTTCCCTCCTGGATTCCTGCAGTCCAGAGGGCTGCTCGACACTCCCCGAGGGTCAGTGGCCAGGTGCAGACCCCTGGCCTTCCCGATAGGTGGTCCGGGAGAGGGCTCCCACGGGAAAAAATGATTGGTGAGTGCTCCAGCCAAAACCAGGTGGACAATGCAAGGACCTGTGTTGAGGAAGAGGAAGAGAGCCAGCCTGGAGAGGGGCCTCAGAGTCTGAACCAGCTCCTGGGGGATGCCAGTGCCACCGGCCTGGAGTCTGTCCCCGAAGCAGCGCGAGGAGGCAGGGCTTGGTCACGCTGGGCCTCAGGAGCCAAACCCTGCAAGGCTCCTCACTGCCCGAACGCTGGCTGCTGTGGCCGGGTCTGGGAAGCGCCTGGGTGGGGTGGGGCTCAGAGGGCTGGCTGTGCTACAGACTTGTCCTGGGACTCCTGGAAGAGCGGAGGTGTCAGAGGCAGTCCAAGCCGGTGTTTGAAACTTGAGGGGTGGAGGTGGGGGCATTGAACAGGACTGGGCAGCCACCTGAGGAAGAGCCATGCAGGGTGGCTACTGACTTGCTGTGTGATTTCGGGGTTCCTTATCCAGTTTGCTCAGTTTCCCCTCCGTGCTGTGGGGAGGGGCTGGACTGGAGGGTCTGGAAATGCTGTTCTGGCTCTGGTCTTACCCTCAGGTGGGCCAGGCCACACCAGACCTTCCTCAGCCAGGGTGGGGTTGGGGTGGGGCACGGTGGAGGGGGTGGAGGCCTCAGGGGGCAGACCATCCTGGGTCCAGGCGGGCACAGTGGGAGGGGCTGCCCAGAGGCCTCCGAGGCTCCACTGTGCAACTCAGTTGTCTGTCTCTTGTCTCCCCTCGGCGCCCGTGGCTGCTGGATCCCGCAGAGCTCCCGACCGAAGAAGGTGAGGCTGCGCCAGGATGGGCTGCAAGACCCCTGGGTGCCACCTGTGGGCTACATGGTGTCCTCCCCTCCCTGACAGAGTGAGGCCCCACTGAGGCCTCCTGCCCAGGCCTCCCAAGGCCTTGGGCTCTCCCTCTTTGAAAGGCAGGGAGGGAGTAGGCCCAGTGGGCTCCACGGCTGACCCGGCTCTCAATGAAGGCAGGTCAGCTGGCTGGGGCCAGGCCTCACCCCGCATCCCCGTTCCCAGGCAAGTCCCTGTGGGAGCTGGTGCTGGAGCAGTTCGAGGACCTTCTGGTGCGCATCCTGCTGCTGGCTGCCCTGGTCTCCTTTGTAAGTAGGCCTCTGGTCCCACGGCGTCAGGCAGCCGGTGGGAGGGGGAGCCAGGCCGGGCAGTGCGCAGGCTCTGGATGCAGGGCTGTCCCAGCTGTCGGCATCCCTGGGTCCCGGCCCGCCCCCGCCCTGCTCAAATGTCAGCTCCCCTCGTGGATCCTCCTCGAAGCCCCCCACCCCACGGGAGCCCACTCCCGTCTGTCCCGCCCGGGCTGTCAGAGCACCTGCCCCTGCCCCTTCCTGTTTTAGTGCAGAGTTTCTCAGCCTCGGCACTGCTGACACTTTGGACCTGCTGGCTCTTTGTCTGGGGCCATCTTGTGCCCTGTAGAGTATTTAGCAGCATCCCTGGCCTCCAGCCACCGGATGCCAGTGGCGCCCCCAACTGTGCCACTGCAGGTCTCCAGAGGTTACCAGGTGCCCCCAGGAAACAAAACCACCCTGGCTGAGAGCCCGTTCTGTGGCTCCCTGTGCCCCTCAGAAGACTTTGGGCCCCATGTAGCCTCCTTAGGGCTGCTGCACCCCTTTGCTCTTGCCCATTCCCCCTGCTTGGGCGCCTCCCAGGCCCGCAGGACAAGGGGGCCAGCGTGGTGCTGGGGGGAAGGAGACTGTGGTTGTCATCGGTGACTGAGCAGCAGAGACCCTGAGGGTGGACAGGACTCCTGCTCCCGCCTGGCACCCGCAGGGCCTGGGGGCAGACCTCGTCTTGGTGACTTGCAGCGGAGGGACAGCAGGGGCCCTTGGTGGGACCGACTTTTCCCCTCCAGCCAGCTGTGTCTGGCCCCCTGGTCACTCGCTGTCCTGGTGGAAACTGAGGACTCTTACAGAGAAAAAAGTTTATCTTAAAATGAGCGAGCCCAAAGGGTGCTGGTACAGATGGACACACTGAGGCAGTGGCAGGGGTGTGTGATAAGGACCCAGTTAGGCCAAGAGGTGGGAACGAGAGTTGAACCGGGTCTCCTACCTTCAGGCCTGGGCCCTGGCTGGAATCATGTTTCTCTGGCCATCGGGCTTCAAGTGTGAGCCTGTAGCAGGGTCCCCTGGGCTTGTGGAAACACTGCTGGAGGTCTGGGGCGGCCCCCGAGAATTGTGTTTCCAGCAAGTCCCCAGGTGCTGCTGCTGCTGCTGGCGGTACGGGCACCACACTTGGAAAACCGCAGCTAAGCAGACAGTGAGACTTGCAGCTGTGTCAGTTGTGCCGCTGGCCCGCGGCCCTGGACGTTGGCGGATGGGACTTGGGCTGTGGGGGTCACGGGCTGCAGAGGCTGGCTGTCCTAAGCCAAGGCCTTCTCAGAGCTGCCCTCTCCAAGCACAGGGCTTCCCAGGGGATCCTCCCCAAAGCAGGGGAGCAGACAGGAGACCCAGGGTGCAAAGGAAGTGGCAAGCAGACCCTAGCCCACAGCACAGCCCAAATTCACCAGCTTCCATCCCGGCAGGTCCTGGCCTGGTTCGAGGAGGGCGAGGAGACCACGACGGCCTTCGTGGAGCCCCTGGTCATCATGCTGATCCTCGTGGCCAATGCAGTCGTGGGCGTGTGGCAGGTGGGAGACAAGGGGGTGGGGCTGCTGGGTCTGACCTCCACCTGGTGCTAGAATCCCGCAGGTCCTTCTGCTTCCAGCTCCATCCCAAGCCCCAAGGGTGTCACTCCAAGAGGGTGGCCTGCTGGGGCCAGCAGGGATAGACCACAGTCTGCCTCTTGTCCTGTAGGAACGCAACGCTGAGAGTGCCATCGAGGCCCTGAAGGAGTATGAACCTGAGATGGGCAAGGTGATCCGCTCCGACCGGACCGCGGTACAGAGGGTCCGTGCACGGGACATCGTCCCCGGAGACATTGTGGAAGTGGCGGGTATGTTGGGGGCCTCTTTCTTCCATTATGTGATGCTGGCAAGCACATTCCTCTCTGTACCCCCATCTTTCTGGCTGTGTATGTGATCTCTCCAAAGCTCTTTGGTCCAAACCCTGTTGGACAGTTGAGACCATAGGCCAGGGCACAGAGGACAGGATCCACCTGAGGGATCACAGCCTAGGGCCCTGCCTCCCAGCCCCAGCCTTGGCTCCTTTGGGCTTTCGCAGGGGGAGGTGCTCAAAGCCACACAGCCAAGCCATTCTTTCTCCGCAGTGGGAGACAAAGTGCCCGCTGACCTCCGCCTCATTGAGATCAAGTCCACCACACTGAGAGTGGACCAGTCCATCCTGACAGGTGAGGCCCAGAGGCTGCGCCGGGTGGGGGCTAGATCTGGGCATGGGGCTGTCTTTGCCTGGGCTGATCTCTGATTCCACGGCCAGGTGAATCGGTGTCCGTGACCAAGCACACAGACGCCATCCCGGACCCCAGAGCTGTGAACCAGGACAAGAAGAACATGCTGTTTTCTGTAAGTCCTTGGCCTTGGCCTGGGCCGTGACAACAGAAAGAAAAACACCAAGATGAATCCATTAAAGCCCTGCAGGGACGAACCTCCTCGATGGTTGACAACACAGACAAACTTGAGGGAAATGATAGCTGTGTCTGGGAAAGGCTGTGCCTGTCCTCACCGATTCGATCCTCACAGCACCTCTGAAATAAGTGCTCTTGCTAACTGCGTTTGCCAGCAAGGAAACAGGCCCAGAGAGGTCACGTGAGTGGTCCAGGGTTGCAGAGCCAGTGAGTGGCAGAGCTGGGATGTGAACTTAGACATTCTGACTCCAGGGCTTTTCCTCTTACCTGCTTATCCTACCTCAGTCTGGAGAGGAGTAGAGTTTCCCTGTAGTCACCGAATGGAGAATCTTCTAGAGGGAAGAGGGTTGCTAAAGTGGTGAAGGGTGGCAGGAAGAGGCCATTTCTCCAATGGGGAAACCACCCCCCCAAGTCACTCCTCCAGGCTCCCCCGGATGTTTTCAGGGAGAGTGACGGTGGGAGTGATGTGCCCCGGGGCCTCAGAAGGGCTTCACTAATGCTGCTCCCAGGCGGCCGGGAAGCAGCCTGAAGCCGAGTGCAGAAGCCATGCACGGGATGGCTCAGGTCATTGGCAGCGGTCTGGGCACTGAGTTGTAATGGGTTGGAGAGCCTCCCCAGCAGTGAACAGGAATGGAGAGAACGGTATTCACCCAGAGCTCTTCCTGAACTCTGCCTAGACGCGGGGAAGCCTTGGGGAGGGGAGGCGAGGGGACTCTAGGGGGTACGCTCAGGAATCGGCAACTGTCACTAAGGAAATTTTTAAGGAGCAGGCTCTGGCTAACTGCAGGCCGTCTCCGTAGCTGAGGGGCCTGCAGGTGGGGGTGGGAGCTGCACTGATCAGGGCAGAAGAGAAGCGGAGGCTGCCGCCAGCGCCCACCGCCTCCACGGCCTCAGCATGGTGCACCTGTCCGGGGGGCACTGAGTAATTGGCCCCCACGGAGCAGCTGTGTCTCGGGCCTCTGTCGGACTGATTTTCAGAAGAGCACATGGAGGCCCAAGGCTGGTCTGCCCTGACACGGGCCCTTAAAGTCCTGGCCGCCTGGGACTTTACTGGGACCTTGGGAGTGGATGGACTTAAGGTCGAGTTTCCTGGATTCTTCAGTAAATATTTACGGGTGGTTTACAGTGACCCGGGATCACAGTTGGTCGCATTCCTGCACGGCCGCTTTGTTTATAGAGCGTGCTTTGCTGGGTTGGTGCTGTGCGGTGCTGGTTGGCGATACTGCCAATACGGGTCTGGTGCTGGGCACTGGGGACAGGGTGCTGGAACAAGTCCTTGCCTTCACAGAGCTGGTGCTACATGGGGACGAGAGCAATGGCTCAGCACCACGTAGCTGCAGGAGTCTAGGAGCGCTAAGCGGCATGGAGGAAAAGAGACCAGGCAGGGGATAAGAGCCCTACCCTGGCCTGAAGGAGCCAGGGGTGCGGGCCCTTGCCCAGGTGGTAAACAGCTCTTCCCCTCGGCCAGGGCACCAACATCGCATCAGGCAAGGCAGTGGGTGTGGTGGTGGCCACAGGCCTGCACACAGAGCTGGGCAAGATCCGGAGCCAGATGGCAGCCGTGGAGCCGGAGCGGACGCCGCTGCAGCAGAAACTGGATGAGTTCGGGCGGCAGCTGTCCCGCGCCATCTCCGTGATCTGCGTGGCCGTGTGGGTCATCAACATCGGTCACTTCGCCGACCCCGCCCACGGCGGCTCCTGGCTCCGAGGCGCCGTGTACTACTTCAAGATTGCCGTGGCCCTGGCCGTGGCCGCCATCCCCGAGGGCCTCCCCGCTGTCATCACCACGTGCCTGGCGCTGGGCACGCGGCGCATGGCGCGCAAGAACGCCATCGTGCGGAGCCTGCCGTCCGTGGAGACCCTGGGCTGCACCTCGGTCATCTGCTCCGACAAGACCGGCACGCTCACCACCAATCAGATGTCAGTCTGCCGGGTGAGTGTCTGCGGGCGGTGGGGGTCCCACGGCGTTGTTGTGTGATGCCCGGCAGGCTGGGCTCCCGCCTCTGCGTCTTGCCCTGACTCCTTCTTGGCTGCAGATGGAGGAGGGAACCTGTAGGCCACCCTGTGCTGGGGAACAGATTCAGGTTTTCATAGGGCAGAGCCGCAAAGCCTGGCTGGACGTGGGTCACTAGGACCTGCGGGTCACTGTAGGGTCCTGGCAGCCATTGCCCATCTGTAAACCTCAGTGTCCTTGTCTGAAGTTTGGATGTGTAAGCCCTGCCAGGTAACCCTAAAGGATACAGGAGCGGGTTCAAGTATAGCCTTGAGGCATCTGAGCCAGCTGGCCCTGGACCTAGGTGTTGTCCTGCTCTACCATGACTCCCTGGTCAACGCCTGTCATCAGATATGCCAGCTCCAGTGACCCAGGAGGAGCCAGGGCAGGAATTATTTATTCCCTGTACTCGATCCCAGATCCTGGGCCCGCTGCCCACATGCTTCAGGGATTCTGGCTGAGACTCCAGGAGGCCCAGGGGCAGAGGCGCGGGCGGGGTGTTGGTGACGGTTCTGTATTTCCCACTCATTGAGACTCCCTCCGTCGCTCCCATCCCACCCCCGCTCCCACAATCTGCCTCCTGAGCCTTGGAAACCCAGCCCCTGTATCTGAGCCCATCGAAGCCCATCAGAGGCTGCTGCGGGGGGGTTGGGGGGGAGCACTAGCAGCCTGACAGCTCTGCAGCCCCTGACCTGCTAACATCCCTAGTAGGGCTTCCTTTGAGCCGAGTGGCTCTTGACTGAAATAAAGACTGGGAAAGTAGAGTATAGGGAAGTTGTAGAGGTCTTACGTGCTGGACGATGGGCTGAGAAACCTGACTTTTTGGCCTGCGCGGCTGGAGGGCTGCCCCCCCGAAACAGGGAGGAGAGTGTGAAGGAAGGGACATTTATTGAGCACCTGCTGGGTGCTGAGCTGGCCACTGGTTTGGGAATGTGCAGTGAGGCAGTTTCGAGGGAGCAGGAACTGTCTCCCTGGCAGAGCTGGCTGACAGACAGGAAGTGGGCCACCCTGGGAGCAGAGGGCCCCCACACCGTGAGATGCACAGGTTGGGGCTGGAGATCCAACAGGCCCTGCAAATGAGAGCTCACTGTTGGCAGGCACCTTTGGGCACAAGGGGTCTGTGCCCCAGAATAGGGTGTGATTTCCTCCCTTGGAGGCCAGGAACTCACCCCCTCGAAGGGAAAGGAGGGACAGCTGGACGCTGATCCCACTTTCTCCCTGAGTTACCAGTGGAGAAGCAGGCTTAGGTGACCAGCCAGGGGTCACCGTGCAAGATGGGCAAGGACCCGGGCTTCCCGCCCCAGCTCAGGGCTCAGTCAAGCTCAAAGCTGTCCGAAGAATGTTGAAGAGTCTGCTATAAACCCCTCAGGGGTCTAGAGCAAAGAGACAAGTCTGAACTGGACACACCTGGGCAGAGCCGAGGTCCCACCTCAGCCTGTCCTCTGTACGTTTCCACTGCACCTTCGTGACCCCTTGAGAAGGAAGGCCGGTGGCTCCATTGAGGCCCGCCGGACCCCAGCCTGGGGTTAGGCTTTATTCAGACTTGCTGCCCATGGAAGAGGGAGGTGAGGATCCCCCTCAGCATGCCCCTGTGCTCCCCATCCCCAGATGTTCGTGGTAGCAGAGGCAGAAGCTAGCGCCTGCAGTTTGCACGAGTTCACCATCTCTGGCACAACCTACACCCCCGAGGGCCAAGTGTGAGTGTGGGGCGAGGGGGCGCCAGTGGGCGGGGTTTCTTGGTGGGCAGGGCTACATAGGATAGCTCTGCGAGTTGTCAATTGGCCAGGGCTCCTGGGGGCGGGGCCAAGGCCCTTGTACTGACCGCCTGGCTCCTCAGGCTGCAGGGAGAGCAGCCAGTGCGCTGTGGACAGTTCGATGGGCTGGTGGAGCTGGCGACCATCTGTTCCCTGTGCAACGACTCCGCACTGGACTACAACGAGGTGGGCCCCTTTTATGATCTCCCTAGTGTCCCAGCTCCCGGGGCAGACCCTTCTCCCAGAGTCTCAAAGCTCCCAGGATGGGTGGTACCTGCCCTTTTGGAGTGGCACACCGCAGGAGCATTGCCACCCCTGTCCCCTCTCCCCAGTGCCACCCTTTCCTCCATTTCCACCCTCCCCCTTTCTCGACTGAATTTGGAACCCTGCCCTGGAGCTCTTGGAACTGTCGGGGACTGTAATGTGAGGGGCTGAAGAGCCAGGGGTGCCTTGGGGGGCAGGACTAGGGAAGGTGTTCACAGCCCAGAGAAGGCCAACAGCCCATACCAGCCTGGTGTGATTTAGGCAGAGAATGGTCCTCCCTGTGGCTGGAGCAGTGGAGTGGAGCACGCAGGAGGATGCTCCTGTCTGAGGGGAAGGATGTGACCACACCAGGTCAGGCCCAATGCCAAGCTGAGGCCAGCAGATAGCCGCTGAAGGGTTTTAAGCAAGGGAGTGACATGGTCAGATTGACACTGACAAATATCACCCGGGCTCCTGTGTGGAGGACAGACAGACAGGGCATGATGGGAGCCAGGGAGCTGTGTGTTGTCACCCAGGCCAGAGAGATGCTGGCTGGGGCCCAGGAAGGTGGGAGAAGACATGGGTTGGAGAGAGACTTAAGGGGCCAAAATCCTGAGGCTCGGTAACCGGCCCTATTGAAAAGAGGGTGGAGGGCCGGGTAGCTTCTGGTTGCTCTGCTGGCTGGGTCTGTCACTAAAGTGGTAAATCTAAGGAGAGGAGAGGGGGCCTGAGGGTTCCCGGAGAGCAAAGTCCAACAGGCAGCAATTGGACAGGCGGGCTGGTTGCTCAGGAGAGAGGGCCCTGCCGGCTGGGCGCTGGCAGTCGTGAGCACGTGAAAGGTGGTGGAGGCAGGGGGCACTTGGGACCTCAGGGAGAGAGGTGGGAGGGAAGGAGCAGAATCCAGACAGCGGGGTGCAGGATGAGGAAGGAATCTGGGGAAGGAGGCTGGGAAGGAGCCAGCAAAGAGTGAGGCAGAGGGCAGGGAGGGTGCGTGGCTAGGAGGGTGGAACGGAAGGTACGCATCAGTGCCAGGCACCACGCAGACCCCTGGTTAGCTGTGCTGGGAAAGGCCCACAGGTCTAGTGCAAAAGAGGTCACAGGTAACTGGCAGAGGGATCTCCAGAAGGCAAGTAGTGAGTGGGAGGTGAGGCTGGGAACCCCTCTGGGAGCCCCCTGCCCCTCACCCCCTGTACCCTGGGCCCCGCCAGGCCAAGGGCGTGTATGAGAAGGTGGGAGAGGCCACGGAGACAGCCCTGATCTGCCTGGTGGAGAAGATGAACGTGTTCGACACCAACCTGCAGACCCTGTCCCGGGTGGAGCGAGCTGGCGCCTGCAATGCGGTGAGCAGGGCAGGGAGCTTAGTCCCAGGTCACGTGGCTGGGCCTTCGGGGGCACTTGGAGAAGGGAGAGAGGAGAACGAAGTCTTCGGAGGATTCCGGGAGAGGGAAGGACCTCAGACCCTGGCGATGCTTGTCCAGGAGGAAAAGACTGAGTGTAGTCGAAGACTTGGAGTTGGGAAGTGCACAGCGTGGTTGGGAATTAGCAACTTTTGGGCATCTCTGGGGCTGGAGAGGGAGATGGAGGCCTCAACGCCAGGGTTAGAGGAGGAGAGACACCATCCCACAGGGAGCAAGAGGCTCTTTATGGGGCTGAGCGGCTGGGGAGACAGCAGTGAGAGCCCCATCCCCTGACCAACCTGGGCCCCACAGGTCATCAGCCAGCTGATGCGGAAGGAGTTCACCCTGGAGTTCTCCCGAGACCGGAAGTCGATGTCAGTGTACTGCACGCCCACCCGCCTGGGCCTGGCCACCCAGGGTAGCAAGATGTTTGTGAAGGTGGGACCTGCCTGACTGGCCTGGGGCCTCTGCACAACTGGGGTCCCTGGGGTCCCTGGTCCCCAGTCCTCAGAAGAGCCAGAGACTGCCGCTGTGGGGGACTAAGGCCCACTGTGAAAGCAGTGAATCCAGAACGGGGGAGGTCAGCCTGCCCCGGGCACTGGGAGCAGGATCCGGGCCTGGTGGAGGTGACGCCAGGGACAGGAGCTGAGGCCCGCCCCTTGCCATGGTCCCAGCTCCAGGCTGAGAGGCGCTGCCTCGCCGCATGGTCTCGGGGTCCCCTTCTGAATAGCAGGGGTAGGCTGGAAGGTGCCAGAAGCCCTTTGCCTCTGACTGGGGGTGCTGAGGTGGTTGGTGCCTGTCTTCGTGCTTGGTGTCCCTTCCCAGAGAGGGAAGGGAGCGGCCCCATCCAGACCTCGGCCCACAGCACCCCTGGTGCTGCTTTGGAGCCTGAAGTAGGAACCAGGCCCTAACTCCACCCCGCAGTGGGATGACAGGCTCCTCTATGGGGAGCTTGGGCTGCTCTGAAAACTCAGCAGTGCCTTCTGGAGAAAGAGAGCGGGCACTGATGGAATGTGCAGAGGCTATGCCCAGGCGTGGGGTGAGGACCGAGGTGACGCATTGAGGTCCCCGAGGAGCCTGCCACCCCCAAGATCACCTTCCCAGAGCCACACCCACCTCACCCTGAGCATGGCTCTATTTCTGGCAGCCAAGCAGGGCCCAGCCTGCCTCCTGCTGCTGAGCCCTGTACAGAATTGGGATCCTGGTAGCACCAGGCTGGCAGGCAGGCAGGACCCGCAGGAGGGCTGCCACCCCCACCCCACCCTAAAATGCTGCAGCAGTCTTCTCAGTGCAGGCTGGTGGGGGGAGGGTGTAACCCCTGGGTAACCATAACCCGCCCCCTCCCCATTCCTTTTGGGTCTTCTCACAGTGAGATCCACTTGGTTACCACTCTGAACTTTCAAACAATGGATCTGGTCCATGCCTTGCTGTGTGTCCCCTTGGGTGGCCTTGCCCTATATCTGGGCCTCAGTTTCCTCAAGTGGACAGGCGGTAGGGGAGGAGTCCTGACTGACGGAATTGCCCCCCACCCCCATGCTGCAGGGGGCTCCTGAGAGTGTGATCGAACGCTGCAGCTCAGTCCGAGTGGGGAGCCGCACGGTACCCCTGAACGCCAGTGCCAGGGAGCAGATCCTAGCCAAGATCCGGGACTGGGGCTCAGGCTCGGACACGCTGCGCTGCCTGGCGCTGGCCACCCGGGATGCACCCCCGAGGAAGGAGGACATGCAGCTGGACGACAGCAGCCAGTTCGTGCAGTACGAGGTGCGTGCCGGGGCGGGGCCCCGGGGCTGGGGGCACGGGTCGCCTGCAGCTGACGGGGGGCAGCGAGCTGAGGATGGGCCCGGGCCCCACTTGCGTCTGCCCCTCCCTGCAGACCGACCTGACCTTCGTGGGCTGCGTGGGCATGTTGGACCCTCCGCGGCCTGAGGTGGCTGCCTGCATCGCACGCTGCCGCCGGGCAGGCATCCGTGTGGTCATGATCACGGGGGACAACAAAGGCACGGCTGTGGCTATCTGCCGTCGGCTTGGCATCTTCAAGGACACGGAGGACGTGGTGGGCAAGGCCTACACAGGCCGCGAATTCGATGACCTCAGCCCGGAGCAGCAGCGCCACGCCTGCCGCACCGCCCGCTGCTTTGCCCGTGTGGAACCTGCACACAAGTCCCGCATCGTGGAGAACCTGCAGTCCTTCCACGAGATCACCGCCATGGTGAGGCCATGAGGTGGGGGTCCGGGGGCCGTGGGGAGGTGTCAGGAGCACCTGCCTCTGCTTCCTCCTTGTTTCCAATGTTTTGTTACCAAACACCTCAAACGCAGAGATACATTGAAATAATTTTACAGCGAGTACCTATACACCCACCATCGAGATTCTACACATAACATTTTGTCGTGATTGCTCCATCATATGCCGATCCGTCTGTCCATCCTGAATCTGTCTTTTCTCAACTGCATTTCAAAGTTGTAGACATCAGGACACTCGCCTCACGTACTTTAGAATGCAAACTCTACAGAGCCGTGTCTGCGGTTCTGTTTTTCTCCTTTTTGAGGTAAAACTTGCATGCCACGAAATGCACACATTTTTAGCATGCCATTTGTTTGATGAGTTCTGACCAGTGACACCCCTGTGTCACTCAAACCCTTGTCAGGGCCAGGAGCACTACTGTCAGCCGTGAAGCTCCCTCCTGCTCCTGCGCCTCGGGCCCTCTCCACAAGGTAGCCGCTGTTTTGATTTTTTCCACCAAAAGCAGTTTTGCCTGTCCCAGATTTTCAGTGAGTGGAATTGTACAGTAGGCAGTCTTTGGTGCCCGCTTCTTTATGAGAGGCATCTATGCTGCTGCGGGCACCAGTAGGTGGCCTTTTTCATTGGCGGGCAGTGTGCCGTGGTGTGACTACGCCACGGTGCATCAATCACCTGAGGGTGGACATTTGGTTTGGGCCATTTTTGTTCTGTCTCATTCTTTTTTTTTTAAGATTTTATTTATTTATTTTCAGAGAGAGGAGAAGGGAGGGAGAAAGAGCAATGTATGGTTGCCTCTCACGTGGCCCTCACTGGGGACCTGGCCCACAACCCAGGCATGTGCCCCAACTGGGAATCGAACCGGGACCCTCTGGTTCCCAGCCCGCGCTCAATCCACTGAGCTACACCAGCCAGGCTTATTCTTTTTTTTTAAATCACGTTGTCTCATTCTTAATTGCTGACCTATTTGTCAACACCGATCTCACTTTTGACCTAGAGCTGACCTGGCCTTTGTTGTTAATTTTGACCTTCAGTCTAACCCAGTCCTTTACCTTCAGTTCATTTTTTTTTTTTTAAGATTCTATCTATTCATTTTTAGGCAGAGGGGAAAGGAGGGAGAAAGAGGGAGAGAGAAACATCAATGTGTGGTTGCCTCTCCCACGCCCCCTACTGGGGACCTGGCCCACAGCCCATTCATGTGCCCTGATCAGAAATCGAACCGACGCTTTGGTTCGCAGGCCGGCATTCAGGCCACTGAGCCACACCAGCCAGGGTTACCTGCACTTTAATCCTGACCTCTGGCTCAGCCTGAACCTGAATAATGAACAGGGCACCAACCTTGACACCTTGGTCTTGATCTTATGTCTGACCTTCTCAAAGAAGGTCCCTGACCTTGACCTTAATCATCTTAATATGATTCTTTACTTTTTACTCAACCCTGATATGGATTTTAGTTTTTATTTGGACCCTTACCTGATCCCTGACATTGGTCTTCATTCCCCCAACCCTTCACTTTATGTTGACCCCAACTTTGATCTGACTTCTAATCTTGACTTTGACTGAACTCCAACTTTGCCCATGACATCACTCCTGATATTGACCATAGCCTTGATTTGGCCTCTGACTTTGACTTGACATCTACGTTAATGTAATTTTTAATCTTGAGCTTGAGTCTAGTCCTTTTTTTTTTAAAGACTTTATTTATTTATTTTTGGAGAGAGGGGAAGGGAGGGAGAAAGAGAGGGGCAGAAATATCAATGTGTGTGGTTGCCTCTTGCACGGCTCCTACCAGGGACCTGGCCCTCAACCCAGGCATGTGCCCTGATGGGGAAATGAACCTGCAACTCTTTGGTTTGCAGGCCAGCACTCAATTCACAGAGCTGCACCAGCCACAGTCCAAGTCTAGTCTTAACCCTGACTTTCACCTTGGCTCTAATTTTGCCTTTCATGCAATACTTACCTGGTCCTTGACCTGGGCCACAACCTTGACCTCATTCCTGACTTGACCTTAACTTTGTCCTTAACATCAATTTTATCTTTAACTCTACATCCAAACTAAATTCCATCCCCACCCTCATTGTTCACCTACCCTCGTGCCCATTCCCATCTCTCCATCTTCTCTGATCTGCTCCCCAACTTTGTCCTTGTCTACACTTCTTGCCTCCCTTTCCAGCCCAGTCTCTAAGCTTTTGACCTCACCGTTTGTTTTGTCCAGTTGTCTGCTTCCTTTGGCACATCCCCAAGCTCAGGCATAGGCTGGGGTGAGGGGCGCTGGGGAGGTAGAAGGGAGCTTTCTCAGGTGTGAACCCACCTAACCCGGCCTGCAGACTGGAGATGGGGTGAACGATGCCCCAGCTCTGAAGAAAGCCGAGATCGGTATCGCCATGGGCTCCGGCACAGCCGTGGCCAAGTCAGCGGCAGAGATGGTACTGTCAGATGACAACTTCGCCTCCATTGTGGCTGCAGTGGAGGAGGGCCGGGCCATCTACAGCAACATGAAGCAATTCATCCGCTACCTCATCTCCTCGAATGTCGGCGAGGTCGTCTGGTGAGGCCCTGCGTCCCCCTTCCCAGCCCTCTGGACTGGCTCTGCATCTCTGATAGCAGGGAAATCCCTGTTCCTGGGGTGGGGCTGCGGGGACGGAGGGACATGTGACTTGCCCTGGCTGGGGCCTTACAGAGTCCCACCTCGGGTGGGCCAGGACAGGTGTGCCTTGTCTTTCTCAAGAGCCTGGTGAACCTCAGTCCCCCAGGAGATGCCTGAAAAGCCCCTTATCATCCCTCCAGCCCTATCCTTCCCACTTTCAGGGTCACGCACGGTGGGACAACTAGCCCCGCCTTTGGGCGGTAGTGTGTGTGTGTCTGTGTGTCTGTGTAGTGCGCACATAGCTGTACATGAACATGCTGTGTGTGCTTGAGTGAGAATTGTGTATGTGTGTTCTGTTGCATCTTTGGGCTTGAGTACAAGCACAGAGGATTCATGCAGGTGTGTAATTGTGTACACACTTAGATTCCCACGTGAGAGATGGCTGTGGGGGGTGGTGAGCATGTGTTTGCCTGGACACATGTGAATTCTGCATCTCTGCACATCAGGGGGCAATGTACGGATGCTGGCCTGTGTTTGTGGGGTTGTGTGGCCTGTGCAAGGTTTTTGCTCATGTCTGTGGACAAGTATGTATGTGCTTGGGCGTGCACCGGCCAATGCGTATGCCCTAGAGAGGACTGCGTCCTGAACAAGAGAGGCCTAGAGAGCAGGTATGTCCAGGCTCCAGAGCTGGGGATGGGGAGGCAGGGGTGGCCTGGTGTGAGGCAGAGCTGTGCACACAGCCCTCTTACTTGTGCACACACTCCTCCCACTCGTGCACACACATCAGAACGAGCAGAGTGAGGCAGGGCTGCGGAGGAGAGCAGGAACTGGACCCTCCGTTTGCGGGGGCTGGAGCCTATGACTCTGGTTCCAGCATCTTCCTCACGGCAATTCTGGGCCTGCCCGAAGCCCTGATCCCTGTGCAGCTGCTCTGGGTCAACTTGGTGACAGACGGCCTGCCTGCCACGGCCTTGGGCTTCAACCCACCGGATCTGGACATCATGGAGAAGCTGCCCCGCAACCCTCGTGAGGCCCTCATCAGTGGTTGGCTCTTCTTTCGCTATCTGGCTATTGGAGGTACACTGGTGCGGTGGGGGTGGGACAGGGGGGAACAGCCCTCAGTGGAGTTTCCTAAGACCCTGTATCAGTTAGGCTTGCAAACTGCAGACAGTATGACTCAGCCTGGCTTATGCCAAAAGAAACGGTGTGGGCTCATCAATTGAGAAGACTAGGGTATGCCTCAGGCATGGCTGGGTCCGGGCCTCAGACAGCGGCACTGGCATATTTTGGCTCTGCCTCATCTCTATGCCCAGGCAGGTGCCTCCTGTGGTGGCAGAATGGCTGTTGCAGCTCCAGCCCTCCTGCTTACTCCATTACAACTCCAAATTCAGCAGAAGAAACGGCCTATTATCATGCCACTCCCTCATCGTGTGATGAACGTGGCAGGCCTGTTCTCATTGGCCCAGATTGGGTTGCCTGCTTATCTCTTAGCCAGTCACTGTGGCCAGGGGTGTAACATGCTGATTGCCAGTCGGGGCCCACCTCTGGCACATATGGCCTAGAGAGGAAGAGGGTGGTTTCCCGACGGAAACTCAGGGAACTGTTAGGAAGGGGAAGTGGGTGCCAGAGAACCACAGTTGCCCATTGTAGCTGGTTTCCTCCTGCCCTCCCTGCAGTGTACGTGGGCCTGGCCACGGTGGCTGCTGCCACCTGGTGGTTCCTGTATGACGCCGAGGGACCACGCATCACCTTCTACCAGCTGGTGAGCATGGATCAGCCAGGGAGCCTGGTGGGGTTCTTTCTGAGGTAGAACTCGGCCAACTTGGACTTTCAGGGGAAAGGGTCCAGAGCCCCATGGTTGGTCCACGGCTGCCCCTCCGCACCCCCATTCACATCCACATATACTCTCCACCTGAGGAGCCAAGCTCAGGAGCCATGGGACACCTAGAGAGAGCCACCCGGTCCCTGAGGCAGACAAGAGGCTCCAACCTCTCCCTATCATTTAGTTGGTGGGAGGGGGGGCAGGGGGAAGAGGCTTAACTGCCCTTGGGTGTTTTACCTTTATTGAGGACCCCCCGAAACAGTGAACCCCTAAATGCTGGAACTTCAGGTAGAGGGTCAAACGGAGGAAGCCAGGACGTGCCAGACTTCCTCCAGTCCCCATAACCAGCGTGTTTCTCAGGGAGGGGCCCACTGACCTTTCGAAGTCACCTGGCTGACAGGTGCCCTCCATGGGGCTGTCTTAGTGCAGCGCAGCTCTGGAAGCAAGCAAGGAGACCCTTCAGCTGCGGTCTGTCTATCTGTCCTTCAATCTGAGCAGCCAGCATATCTCTTTGGCTTATAAGAGATAACCAATCTCTTATAAGAGGCTAGCAGTTCTGGCAAAGCCAGGCGTGGGTGTTTCTTGTTTAAAACCCGGAGCTGCAGGGACGCAAGGTGTTCTTCTTCTGAGAGCGCCCACCATTGCCACTTTCTCACAGACAGAACTTGAGGGAAGGGCCCTGACTCCCCGCCTCCTCCCTGGAATCCCTGGCTGCCTCCGGGGGGCCTATGAGCTCGGGGCTCTGCAGGACTCGCATCTGGGTTCAGGCCGTCCGGGGACACTTTCCTGGCCCCCACCAGCTCTCAAGCATGTGGGGCTCTCCCTCCTGGCAGCAGTGCAGGGCATGGGCCCAGCCGTCACCCCAGAGGCTTGTGCCCTTGGCCCCTGGCAGCCACACAGGCCAGTCTCTGGTACCTCTGCTGATTTCACGCCAGTGGGAGCAGCGGCGTGGAGACGGCGCTCTGCTGACCATCTCACGCTGCCTTCTTCCAGCCCTGCAGATCCCGGCTCCCCTACCGCCCCCTGCTGACCCCAGCCCCATGTATCCAGCTGGCTCTTTGCTCTGGGTCACCCCACAGATCCGGTACCCTCACCAAGTCCCAAATCCAGTCGGCCACCTTTCCCCCAAATAATTGCTCTCGTCCACCCCATCTTAGTTTCACTGCCTGCCTGTCACCCAAGCCAGACACCTGGGCGTCATGCCAGGCACACACCACCAATCTGTCCCCAGTCCCCTTGGTGCCAACAGTCCCCAACAGTCCTCAGGTCACCCCATCTCTCATCCACTTGGTCAAGCAATGACTGTCGGGCACCGATGGTGTGCCAGGCACCGATTACTGGGGCTGTGGCCGTGGCTGAGTAAGCAGGGTCTCTGCGAAGGGCTGCAATCTGGTGGGGGAGAGCTGTGGATGTGGGCAGTCACATTTCAAGGTGAGGTGTGCGTCAGCAGGGAAAAGGCAGGGGGCTGTGGGACTCAGAGCTGGTCAAGGGTTAGACCAAGGGTAGAACTTTCTGCTCTAGTTGTTGGTGTTTTGGGAGAGGAGCCCAGAGCCCCATGGTTCCTGAAATAAGCTGCCAAAAAGGCAGCAGAGTGGTTCAGAGCGTGGAACTGGGCGCAGCCCGGGCTCACACTAGTTCGCCACTGACTAGCTGTGTAACTTTGGACAGGCTAGTTAACCTCTCTGTGAGTTTCCTCCTCCGTAAAATGGGTACTAGGCCCTATCTCATAGAGTTGTCAGGAGGATGAACTGAGGCAGTACTTGTAAAGTGTGTAGACCAGTATAGCACAGAGCAAGAGCTGTGGGAGTGTCGATTAAGTGCATGCACCCAGAGGGGCCTCGCAGGATAAGGTAAAGGGGAGACAGCCAGGGAGGCAGAGGGAAGGAGTAGGCAGAGCAGTGGCTTCACCCAAAGAAACAGGCCCCACTTCCACAGAGGCTCCCAGGGACCCCCTGAAACAGGGCGCCAGCCTGGGCACCTTCTAACAAACAGTTCAGGAGGCCTCACTGTGACCCACGACCTGGGTACGATGTGCGTGTGGCAGGTGCTCACACATGCAGCCCAGAAGGTCTGAGCCGGGCAGGGCATTTACGGCCGAGCAGCAGATCTGTTGAAACACCTTGAAGCGACCCAGCTCAGATCTCTTCCCTGTGCTCACGCCCAAGTGGGAGGTGTGCCCTGCAGGGCGTGTGTGTGTGCTGGAGCCCGCTCTTTGGAGAAAACCCCACTGTTGGTTTAAGTAAGACTTTCCCTCCTGTTGTAAAATAAGAAATCCAGCCAAGCCATAGTCTTTTATAATTTCTCGTCGGCATGAAGCAGAGTGGGAGCGTGCCGGCCGCCCCTTCTGGCTGAGCGCCACCTCACCTGAAGTCCGGCCGCGTGGGAGAATGGAGGTCAGACAGCCCGTCATTTTGCAGGTTTCTCTTTGAGGCTTATTTCACAGCACACGCCCCAGTTTCTAAAGCCTGAGCTCGAAAGGTCTCTGAGTCCAGATGAGACTCCGGAGGACGAGCGTAGGTCACGGGACGCCAGTGCTGCGTGGCGGTCAGGCCCACCCCATCCCGTGAGGCGGCAGAGAGCAGGCCCAGTTCCCACGCGGGACCTCAGTTCCGCGCCGTGCAAAGCGGGCTCGGTGAGCCAGGGTTAGGGGTGGGAAGAAAACTCCCCCGGGGCTGCAGGGCAAGTTGCTGAGAACGACCCTGAGAACTTGTTGCTGATTATGAGGAAGCTGTACAGTCAGACCGTGTCTGGCAATTCTTGAGTTCCTGTCAGAAGCCAAAGGCAGGCCTGGCAGGGAGGCGTGAATGGAATCTAATCTAATAGTGCCGAATGGGCCACGTGCAGCCTTCGTCTGCTGCCCAGCAAAGGTGCATTCTACTCAAGCATAGTTTCACTGATTGGTTTTCCTAAGTGTTTGCTTAGTCAGTGTTCTCAATCACCCCTCCCCCCGCCCACTCCTGTGTCTCCTGCTCAGGGACCCTGTGACCTTCAGGGTAAAGCCTGGACCCTCCCCTGACCCCAGGGCTCCCTGCCCTCCTCCCCAGCCTAATGCCAGCTACTCTCTCTGTCCCACTGTACCCCTGCCCCAGAACGGTCTGCCCTTCTCCCTGGCACAGTGCTGGCCATCTGCCCCCATGCTGGGTGAGCACCCCGCCCCCCACCCACTCTGGGCAGCGCTTTGCTCACTGGTTGTACCCAGCCCTCAGCTGCGGGCCAGGAGTGGACTGAGGCTTCCTTCTCCCTGCACACCAGTGCACCCCTGACCCCACCTGACCCCACCACCCCACCCGCAGAGGAACTTCTTGAAGTGCTCTGAGGACAACCCGCTCTTTGCTGGCATCGACTGCGAGGTTTTCGAGTCGCGCTTCCCCACGACCATGGCCTTGTCTGTGCTGGTAACCATTGAAATGTGCAACGCCCTCAACAGGTGAGCTGGGCAGAGTGGCCTGGAGCTGGGGGTGAGGGCATGGGGGCTGAGGGTCAGGTGGGGCCCAGAATTGGGGTTAGAGGTGTCTAGTATCGTAGTATGAGAGCTAGAGGGTCCCAGGTTGGGACCTGAGGGTCAGGGGTGCCCAGGATTGGAGCCAGAGGGGTCTGGAAGAGAGTTCTAAGAGTCAGAGGGGCCAGAATTGGGATCCAGGGAACAAAGGAGACCAAGATTTGAGCCTGAAGAAATAGGCCAGGATTGGATTTGAGGGGCAGAGAAATGGGGTGCAGGCCCCTGGAGGCTGAGTGGGCAGCAGTGACACCCTCTCCCGCTGCACTGGCCTCTCAGCAGTGCTCCGGTCCTCGGGCCCAATCAGGGACGTGCTGAGGTTCTGCACGCCCACACGGGGGGTAGGTGGGCGCCCGCAGCAGGGCTGCCTCATCCTGGCCCGAGGTGAGCGCCCTGTGCCCTTGGCAGCGTCTCAGAGAACCAGTCGCTGCTGCGGATGCCGCCCTGGCTGAACCCGTGGCTGCTGGCAGCTGTGACCATGTCCATGGCCCTGCACTTCCTCATCCTGCTCGTGCCGCCGCTGCCCGTGAGTCCGGCCCCTCCCTGCTCCCCTCCCCCAGCTCCTGGGGGGACGGAGTCCAAGTCCTCCGACGTGCAGCCCAGGGCTGGTGGCTGGGCCTGTCTGGGCCCCTTTGCCATGGGAACTCCTGGGGGCCCGAGAATGGGGAGGTCTGATGCTCACTGCCTAGGGCCTGTGCTCGGACCCCGGCCAGCCGCCGTCATCCCTGTGTGTCCCCACTTCAGGAGCCCCCAGACTCCGAAGGCTGGGGCAGGAGGAAAGCCCATGCTCTGTCTGGGCACAGAGTCCCTGCCACTTCCCAGCAGGACTGACGGGATTTGGCCCTGTGGGTGAGGGCCGGGGTAGCACTTCAGGCAGGGAAAACGAGTGAACAGAGAATTATAGGTGGCACCTCAAAGGGCATCTTGGACATACTCACGGAGAGCCCACTGAGGCCTGGGTGGGTGCAGCAGGTGGATGGTGGGGCGCTGGGCAGTCTTTCCTTTAACCAAACCTCCCCCCGCAGCTCATTTTCCAGGTGACCCCGCTGAGTGGGCGCCAGTGGGTGGTGGTGCTCCAGATATCCCTGCCGGTCATCCTGCTGGACGAGGCCCTCAAGTTCCTGTCCCGGAACCACATGAATGGTGAGTGGGAGGCCCACCCCTCCTGCCCCGCCCTCCTCTACAGCCAGGCCGCAGGGGGCCAGAGCCAGCATCAGCCCCCACTCTGTATGTGGGGGTGCTCTTGGGTCATCAGTGGAGGAAACGAAGGGGCTCTGGTGTCTGTGACCCCAGGTCTTCAAGGGTTGGGGCCTTAGGCCCTTTGGGAAGTGAGAGGGAGCACTGGTCACTTGTTTAGGGCCACGCTGCCTCGCTGTCCTCACTGCTGCCAACCCTGCATGGCCAGGCTCGCTGTGCCCTCCCCTGGGACCTGGCTTCTCTGCACGTGGCCTGTCCTCACCCAGGCATTCTTAGGACAGCGTCCCAGGCATGGAGTGGGCTCACCTCCTGGCCCCCAGACCACACTCTCTGGTGTCACCTTGTGGGTGGGGAAGGGGGCGGGATCTCTGGTTTTGAATTCACAGCTGTAGGTCTGCCTTAACCCGGGGGTGGAGAGCAGAAGGCAGGGGTTGTGGGGAGCAGGGGCAGCGTGTAGAGGAGCAGCCTGCGGCATGGCGCCCACCCGCTTGCTCCTGCCAGAGGGTCTCAGAGGGTGGGTGGTGCTGCCCTGTAGCATCGGCTCGCTGTCAGCAGCCCTGAGAGGGGGGAAGCAGAGGAAGCTGGTTCCTGGGAGGTGGAGTCGAGGAAGTAGCCCCTTGGGCGGGCTGCTGCAGAGGCCTGGGTTAGACCCAGCAATGGCTGAGGCCTGTGCTGGGGCAGCTGGGCCCCTGAGAGCCACTTCCAGCAGGAATGTGTCCCGGCCCCCGGGGAGGGCGCCTGGGAGGGCTATAAATAGATGATGCTGTGCCTGTCATTCCACAGGGGCCACGGTTTCCGGTTGCCCCCCCACCCCCGTCTCCCACGCTGGCCAGCCCTCCTGGGCACTGCAAATGTCTTATTTTATTGAAAAGGCCAAAACCAGTTGTCCTTCTCTCTCTCTGGAGAAGCTGGCCCACCACAGGTCTGCCCAGAGGGTGACCTGGCGTGGCGGGGGGATACCCAGCCAAAGCAGGCCCGTTGGAGCCCACCGGTGGGGTGGCGCAGCCCAGACAAGGCATTCTGCCCCTTGCGTGGTTCCTTCTGGCCCACCCTCTGTGGACACTCCTTGGGGGGTAAAGGTGGAAGCAGAATGTGGCCTGAAACCCCATCCGCGGGAGGCCAGGGCTTCCCCAGCTCTGGCCAGAGTCCAAGGGTAGTCTTCCAGGAAGCCCTCTGGCAGCCTTGGCCACAGCGCCGCTCCCGCGGAGCCAGGCCTCCCGGGGTTGTGTCTAGGTCGGCCGCCTCTCTGTTTTCCTCAAAGCCTGCCCCAAGTGGCCACAGCCGCCAAGGGGTTGAGCACATTTTCTTGGGAAAACTTAAAAGTGAGAAAATTTCTCCGTCGATAGGGACAGTCTGTGTCCTGGGCACTGTCCAGCACTGGCTGTTGGGCATGAAGGATTCTGGGCCCCAGGGGAGGGAGCGTGGCCCCGAGCAAGATGAGCAGGTTGGAAGGACTGGCGCAGGGTTCGAGTGGTTTCCAGAAGAGGTGGGGACCGAGCGGTGGAGGTTTGAGAAGGCAGAAGAAGCCTGGGAGGGGGGCGGTGAGCATGGCTTGGCAGCTCTAGTGGGGCTGGAGCTTGGAGCGCAGGGTGGAGAGGTGAGACCGGAGGAGAGGCGAGGCTCAGATGCCAAGGTAACGACCTTGTACGCTATTCCCTGGGCAGCGGGAGCCACCGAGGGTGGAAGCGTGGGAGGACTGGGGTGACCATGGAGGATGGGCGGGACGGGGTGAGACTAACGGCAGGGCGGCTGGTGAGCCGCGCTGAGCGGGTCAGGGGAGCAGACACTGAGTCCCAGCCCAGGCTCGCTGGTCCCAGGCCACAGCACCGCCTCCACCGCTAACCTGAGATGCTGCCCGTGGTCCCGGGGAGGGTTGGCTTTAAAAGGTGCGGCCCTGCCGTCTCCGGAAGCCGACAGCTCTGCCCTGTGCGGCTGCAGTCCCTGGGGCCTCCTAAAGCAGGGCCGGGCAGGGGTGAGAGAGGGGACCCTGTTGCGTTCCCAAGCCCGTCTGGTGGCCTTTTAGGGAAGTTTGGCTGAAGCCCGATGCTCATGGCTTCCCCATGATTTATGAGGGAATGTGTCCTGGGGAGAATTGTGGATCCTGGGTCGACCCCAAGGGGTTGGAGGGATCCTCTCGCCCCACCCCCTGGCTCTCCCCAGGTGTGGCTGAGCAGCTGTCGGGCAGAGGCCTGCGGACTGGAGAAGCCGAGTGGGGACGGACTGGGGAGGGTCGAGGACCCAAGGCAGGCTCGTGCTTTATTCTGAGGGCGGTGGGGGACCATCACTGGGGCTGATGGGCTGGCTTTGTGGCATGATGCCAGGGCAGGAGGGTGAGGGTAAGATCGAGTAGAGGCTGCAGGCAGGCCTGAGAGCCCTTGAGGCCTGGGAGCTGCAGAGAGGGATGAGCTGGAGAGAGGTGGGTAGTGAGGTCAGCAGGTGTGCAGGGCAGGGGAGGAGTCCAGGATGTCACGGTGTGTAGATTTCACCATGCTGGGTTGTGGTTCTCAAAACTAAAAACAAGAAGAGACGATGTGTCTGGGGAGGCTGGAGGAGGCCGGGGGGTGGATGGAGCTCCTGGAGGGCAGGAGGCTGGGGGACACCCAGGGGAGCGTGTTCCGGCAGCTGCTGGAGGGGTGCTTGGGGCCACAGCCCCGGAGAGGCAGAGGGACTGGGGGCGGCGGAGTGACGCTGTGGGCGAGTGGGGCTGTCGCCGGGGAGGTGGAGGGTGGGAAGGCCAGGAGAGGCCAGCCTGGATGTGTGTTCTCATCACACATCTTAACACATTCTCCGGTTTCTGTCCCAGAAGAAAAGGACCGGAAGTGAGTGCCTGGACGGAGTGCCGTCACCAGCGTGTACCTCAGACTGACGGTGCCCGAGCATTCGCCCCACACCCCGCCCTGCCCCCACGCTGGCCTGCTTGCTCGCTGAGCCCCGCCGCGGCTGGAACGGGGGCTCTGTACTTCATATCTCTGGCACTCTCCTGGGAAGTTTGGCCCTGAAGCTCTGGCCTGGGAGGGGCCTGCCGAGAAGCCACAGCTGGGAGCCCATCCGGAGACGCAAAGCCCTGCACCCCCAAATCCACCAGCACATTCTGGAGCCTGCTCCCCTTTGCTTTGAGACTGGGCATTTCCTTGGTGACAGACGTCTCTGTACTTGAAAGAGGACTCCTGGAGGTCACTTACTCCAGCTGTGACCTCTGGCTTAGTGCCTTGTCTGGGACCTGGTCAGCTGGGGTGGACAGGGGAACATCTGGGCCCAGCTGTGCACAGGAAGGGCAGGCAGCTCCCCCCACCCCGACTCTGCTCTGCTTCCACAAAGTCGGCTCATGAGGGCTTAAGCCTCTTTCTGTTTATATGTGCAGGGACTTGAAGGGTCAGAGCGAGAGACAGGAGTAAGGGAAGGAGGCTAGGCAAGGAGCCCCTTTCCTGGGAGCCAGCCAGCCCGCCTGCCTCTGCTTGGCTCACTCCTGGACTCGGGCTCTCTGTCTTAAGCAGATGGCGCCTGCCCCCTCAGTGCTGTCTGGTCTGCCACGCAGGGGCCGGCTCTGCCCTCCGTGCGCCCGGCAACTGAACCCCCAGATGCCCTCGGGTCCCTGACAGCTGTGCCCTTCCAGCACAACCCATGCTCGACCGGCTCGTGGCTCCAAGTCCCTGGGCTCTTGGCCTCACTCTTTGCCCAACCGCACACTCCCATGAGCGGAGACAATGTCACTCAGCGGCCAGTTACGCGAGGGCACTTCCTCCCCCTCCCTTCTGGCTGGAGTCCCTGCAGATCATGTCAGGTGATAGGAGAAGCATTTGATGGACAGAAATGTTCTTTGAACTCAGCTTTTGCCCCTTTGGCAAAAATTAGTTGTAGAAGGAAGCAGTGAGTAAATGACCGTGTGTCCTCTCCCCTTCTACAGAGTACAAAGTGATTGTTTTATACGTAAATCAAGGCTCACATTTCTGTCCTGGTCCCCAGAATCAAAGCCCCCTTGGCCTGCCTTGCAGACAAGTGCTCCAGGTCTTGTGGCCCCTTCCCCTACCCCTCCCTCACAGGCCCTGGAGGGGTGGGGAGAAGCAGACTTGGGGGGTCCCCCTGGTGCCAGCAGACATTCTCTGCCTCTTTCCTGCTGCGAGGTAGGGAGACCATCACGGGAGGGGATGGGGGCAGGACCCTGTACCAACCTGCTGACGTGCAATCCGGTAGAGAAATAAAGGTTGAGTGCCTGGGGCACTGGAGGACCAGCAGCGTCTGTGTTCCTGGAACGTGACCCCCCCCAACTTTCCCACCTTCCCACTCAGTGTCCCCTTGGGTCCCTCCACCAGCACCCACCCCACCCCAGGACACCTGAGCGGAGGCCTGGGGCCCTTGTCTTCCTCCACAAGCAGGCGCAGGAGGGGCCCTGACTTCCTGAGCTCACCGGGCAGGAGAGGAGTCACTGCCCGCCCCCCCCCCCCCACAGGGACAGCGCTCAACTGCGTGGCATGAGTTCAAAGCCCATTGCAGAAATCACAACTCACAGGTCCCCGCCAAGGACACTGAAGCTGGGAGGGGTTGAGACCGGGGCCTGGGGCCGAGCTAGGCCTACAGTCTGCATATCAGGGGCCCCTTGTGGTTCTCCGTCTCCCCAAGTTCTCGAGTTTTCGCTCACTGTTCCCTTCCCTGCTTCGAACCCCAGAGGGCCATCCATTTGCTGTTCCGAGCCCAGCTCCAATGCACCTCCCCAAGGCTTCCCTCAGCTCACAACATCTGGGGCCTTGCCGGCCGCTTGGGGTGAATTGACACCGAGGTGGCCCTGCCCCTGGGAGCAGGGAGTCTGGGAAGGGAATATCCATGTTCCCCCATCCCCTCGCCACCTTCTGGAGGGAAGACTCACTGTGAAGGTTCCGTATCTTTTCAGCTGCCCTGGGAAGGGGACACAGGTACTGCCCACAGAACTGGAGGCCGGACCACTCACATAAAGTGCGCTGCTCGATGCAAAGTAAAAATGTGGAGCCCTTGTCAAAAATGAAGAATTTGGTGGTGACAGCAGAGCATTAAGCTGCACATAAGGTCTTTCTGAGCGCAGGGCCCCATGCTACTGTGGGGGTCACACGTCGACAAAGCCAGCCGTGACTGCAGGGGATGAGGCCTGCCCCTCGGGCACTCCCAGGGTTTGGTGGGTTTGGGGGCCAGGATTTGGTGCACAGAGCAGGGGTGGGGGGACAGAAGCATTCTCCCTTCTTTGAGGTCCATCTGGACCTCCTGGACCTCCCAGACCACCAAAACCTTTGCATCCTCATCTCCAGGGTCCTCAACCAGCTGCATGACGTGGGCCAGGCAGGCGTCAGAGCTCATCCTACAGACAAGGAGCCTGAGGCCCCCAAGAGTCTGGCCACATTAGTGGACAGGCAGGGCATGGAGCTAAGATGAGCCTGGGGGGCTTTTGTAGGAGGTGGGCCAGCTCCAGCATTCCCAGCCGCGGCTGGGGCTCACGGCCAGGCCTGCCTGAATCTGGCCTTGTCCAGCCCACGGCACGGAGCCTGACAGGCCAAGATGGAGCAGCCAAGGTAAACAGAGGTTTCCCACCTCAGCGCCGCCCGCCAGGGGCAGGAGGGAATTCCAGGGCGCGCCCCGGCATGCTTCCCACTGGCTCAGGGCTGGCAGCTGCCAACTGCTCACGACCTCCCCTACCCCTGCGGCGGCCAGGACCTTGTGCTCCCCAAGCCCCCACACTGCACCTCACCGGGGTGGGAGGAACCCAACGGAGGCTGCACTGGGAGACGGGGGAGGGTCAAAAACAGAAAGGAAGACATCCGTCCACATGTACAAGACCTGAACCCAGGTGTCCATGGCAGCTTTGTTCACCGTAAGCCCCACACTGGACACAACCCAAATGTCCATCAACAGCGGAAGGACAAACAAACAGCGGTGCGTCCACCCCGTGGAGCAGTTCTGGGCAATAAGAAGGAACATGCCCATATATGCAGCGGCCTGGATGGCGCTGAAATCCCCAGTGCCGAGTAAAAGAAGCCAGACACAGAGCAAATACTGTGCAATTCCACCTCTATGAATTTCTAGAAAAGGCAAAACAAATCTGCAGCGACGAAGCAGGTCACCCCAGGGCTGGGCTGGAGGAAGAGTGGCAGCAGAGAGGCGGGGGGAGCGTTCTAGGGTGAGGTGGGGTGTTACATGCATTTGTGAAAACTCATGAGACTTCACCTAAAACATATACGTTGTAATTGTGTGTAAGGTATACCCCAAAGAGTTCGATATAGGAAAAACAAAACAAAACAAGGTGCCAGAGGAGGTGGCGGGGGAAACGCAGCTGCCACGTGGGTGCAGAGGGGTCAACATCCTCAGCAGACGGAGAGGACACCAATCTCCCAAGGGGTCTGAGGGGCAGGGAGGAGGAATTCCCACAGTCCAGGGGTGGGAAGAGGCTGCAGACTCAGAGGAAGTCGCCCAAAAGGAGAGGCCGAGGGGGGTGCGGGGGCGGCCTTGGGCACTCAGGAGAGGCTGCAGGCGGTCCTGGCTCATAGTGGGCAGAAAAGGAAGCCAGAGGAACAGTGCAAGGTCTGGGCGGTGGGGAGAAGTCAACCTGGGGGCCCCCCGCCGCAGCCGCCCACAAGTGCCTACCTCCCAACCTCCCCCAGACAGTCTCTGTTAGGCTGGCCCAGGGCCCCGTTCCAGCCGGCACCTGAGGGGCCGTGGTATTAGGTGAACCTCTTGGACGCCAAAGGAGGCCCAGATGGTGTGGGGGGTTGGGCTGAACTCTGCGGGCAGAGCTGTGGCCCTGCAGCCTTGGAACTCGAAGTGGCTAAGGAGACCCCCTGGAGCCTGTGCCGACCCCACCGAGGGCCTGGGCTGACCTCCAGGAGGGGTACAGCCCCCCACCCTCCACGGAGCCGCTAAATTTAGCCAGGCAGGGGAGGCTGTCCTGGGGCCGAGTGCTTGGCAGCACAGCCTTCTCTCCCTACAAGGCCTGGCCAGTGCCCAAGCTGGCCACCCGGCCTTTGGGCTTATAAGGCTGGTCTGGACACTCCCAAGTGCTGGAGTCTCGGGGTGGGCTCTGGGCCAAGCTCTCAGACTTTGGGGAGCCTCCCTCCTGGCCACCAGCAGATGTGGAGCTACTTGCTGTGTGATTGTGGGCAAGGCATTCAACTTGCAGAGCCTCAGTTTCCCTATCTGTAAAACGAGGATTCTAGTACCTACCCCACAGGGCTGCTTTTAAAAAACCTACTGAGTGTGAAGACACCGTGGTCCCTAAAAACTGTCACCCCTGCCCTGGTCACCTCTGCCCCCCACAATACCTAGAATAAACACAGGTGTCTGTCCCTGGAATGCTGGTGTTGGGGCCAGAGGTAGGAAAGGACAGGCCTCAGATGGAAAGATGTCTCTTAGAGCCAATGAAAAAGCCCTAGATGGTGTGGTTCAGTGGGTTGGAGCATCGTCCCATAGCCAAAAGTTTGCGGGTTCAGTTCCCAGTCGGGGCACATACCCGGGCTGTGGGTTCAATCAAAGGTCTGGGTGTGTATGATCCCTGGTCCATGCACGTACGTGAAGGAAACCAGTATTTCTTGCTCACATCAGTGTTTCTCTCTCTCCCTTTCTCTCTCTCTAAAAGTAATGAGAAGAATGTCCTTGGGTGAGGATAATAAATATATCAATAAGAATTTATTCATTTATTAAAAAGAAAAAAAAAGAACCAGTAAAAGAGACGTTTACCTTATCAGTTGCAAAGACAGTTGGGGAGAGAAAAGTAATTGCTTTTATTTCTTTTCCTTTTGGGCATGTTTTGAATGTGATAACAACCCCAAACGAGACAGTCTTCCTTGCCAATCGTTTTCCAAGTGTCAGGGCCGCAACCGAGGCTACAACAGCTGTACCTGCCTGCACCCCAGGCAAGTCTGTCTGAGTGGCTAAGGGGACCCACTGGAGCCTGTGTACACCCCCTGGAGAGCCTGGCTGGCCTCCGGGAAGGGCACAGGCCCCTCCACCCTCCACAGAGCTGCTAAACTTAGCCAGGCAGGGGAGGCCATCTGTCCGTTGGTCCATCTGCCCATCGGCAAGCCTGGACCCTTGGAGGGGGAGGAGGAGAGGGAGGAGGAGGGATAGAAGGAGGAGGAGGAGGTATAGAAGGAGGAGAAGGAGGAGGAATAAGAGGAGGAGGAGGAGGAATAGAAGGAGGAGGACGAGGAGGAGGGATAGAAGGAGGAGGAGGTCATGGTCATGGTATGAAAGGAGCAGACATGGATTGGAGAATAACCACCTGCCTTCCTTGGCTCCCTCTCCTGACCCCGCCCCCTGCCCTCCCCTCCCGCCTCATTTAGTACCTGCTGCCCTCCTGAGTGTGGTGTGTCTGTGGGGATGTGTGAGTGGGGTGGGCACAGAGATGGCTCAGATGCAGTGCCAGCAGCCACCCCACTCCCCGTCACAAGCAGTTCACGTCCCGAGACCTGCTATTCCAAGAGCCACAGGGTCAGCTGGGAAGAGGACAGGCCCTTTTGCCTGGGGTCAGGACTTGGCAAGGGGATGTGGCCACAGCTCTGGCTTCCGGCGGCTCTGGACTTTTCCTTAGAAAAGCCCAGGATGTGGTTCTCACTGGTCCCCTTGACAGCGGCGTCGGACAGACCGCTGAGTGTGAGATTAGCAGGAACACCGCAGGGGTGAGGCTGATCTGATGGCGGGGGGCTGACCTGGGGTGCTGGCTGGGGCCAAAGCCTGTCTCTTGCGGGGCCCCTCGCTGTCCAGAAAGTGACTGCTCAGACAGGCAGTGGGGTTCCCAGCTCGGGCCTGGCTCCCTGCCTGTAGTGATGTCCCGGCTGAAGGCCAGCCAGGAAGAAGACTCCTATCAGCCTTCAGGGTGGGGCAGCTTGGACCTGGGGCAGGCGGGGGCTCTGAGGACACCCAGCTGCACCTCCTGTCTTCAGAGGGAGCCCTGAGGACACTCAGCCTGGGTGGAGGACTGGCCAGGGAGGCTTCCTGCTTTAAGCTGAGTCCTTCAGTACAGTCCAGGGTGAGCTTGGGTGACTCATTTCTCTTCTCTGAGCTCCACTTCCTTTACCTGCAAAAAGAGGTGGGAGTTGAGGGAGGCCTCCAGCTCAGAGGGACCCCTACCCCATCCCAATCCCTGGGGCCCTGCCTTCAGGGCCTGGGTTGGGGTTGAGGGCAGGGGCTAAAGGTGCTGTACCCCAAGCTCTATAGTGGCTTCAAGTTCCCTGGAAGGACACGTCCCCCCAACCCCCTGGGGAAACCTCATTATCATACTCATTTCATGATGAGGGAGCAGGCTCAGAGAAGACAGGCAACCCTCACAGGCAGGCAGAGCCAGGGACGGTGACCGAACCCATTTGAAGTCAGTCTTCCTGGGCTGGGTCTGGGGAGTCCCGAGGATGCTGTGTGTGATAGATATGGCCTTTGCTTTGTCTGGGCACCTGCCTCCCTCCACTCGTTTTGGTAGGTGGAGGTGTGGCTGGGGCAGGACAGATGGTGGGAGAGATCGGGGACAGAGATGCCAGTCTGATGCATCTCTGTTGACTGGGCACAGGCCTCAGAGGGATGGTGGATGGAACGTGGCCTGCAAGGACCAGGATGGGAGATCCTGCCATGGGCTCCGGAAGTGTCAGGCAGATGGACCGGAAGAGGCCCTGCTTCCTCTTCTGCCCTCATCAACATAGGCCCCGAGGGGCTGGACTCCCCGCCTAGGGGAAGAGGCAGGGTGGGAGGATGTTTGGATATGGGGAGGGGTCCCTGGCTTGGGGAGGCTCTGGCCCGCGGCCACTCCACCCCAGCCCTGACCTGAGCCCCTAGTCCTGTCCTGTCAGGTTCGCGGGGGGCTGACAGCTTTATCTTTGCCTGTGATGAGTGGCCTGTGGTTTCCTGCCAACAGCTCCTGTTTCCGGAGGCCCAGCAGGGCCCAGGCAGAGCCAGGAGGGGCAGCGGGGGCCGGGCCTGGGTGGCCCTACCAGCCCCGCCCCCTCCATCTTTGGGAATTTATTTGTCCACAGGCACGGCCGTCCTACAGTCCCTGCCAGGGACCAAGAGCTGCACTGATCACCCAGGGATTTGCCCTCCCAAACCAAACGCCTCCAACTGACCTCTGACTCCTGACCTCTGGCCCCATCTGCCCTGTCCTGCCCTTTGTAAGGGGCTGGGAAGCCCCTGAAACTGCTGTGGGAGTGGGTGTCTGCTCATCTAGAGTGCAAAGGCCGTGCAGGGGCTCGGCCCTCGGCCCCACGCATGGCGCGGCGGCTCCAGGATGAGCTGGCTGCCTTCTTCTTCGAGTATGACACTCCCCGAATGGTGCTCGTGCGGAACAAGAAGGTGGGCATCATCTTCCGCCTGATCCAGCTCGTGGTTCTGGTCTACGTCGTTGGGTGAGTCGGCCCCTCCCTGCTGCCTCCTGCACCTGGGCTGCCCCCATGACTCCAAGGAGCCCCTCTTTCTCTCCCTTGGTTGTCATCCTTCCTGACCCTCCTTCCTGAGGAGTGGAAGCCCGCTAACTCACTGTTGAGATGGGGACACTGAGGCACAGAGCAGCAGCCTCGTCCTGGGTCCTCCGGGGAACAAGAAGCGAAGCCACTGGGTTCTTAGGAACAGCCTCACTAGTAACGGTTCCCTCAAGTGGTGAGCGGTTTCCAAGGCCAGGGCCCCAGTGAGCCACAGCCAGAGTCCCTTCACCTCTGACCTTCCAGTCAAGCCAGGCCCGCACCAAGGGACAGAGGCTACACCCCATCCGACAGCCGGCTCCCACCGGCCCTGCCCTGCCTACAAGAAAGGCATCCTGGCGTAACTGAGATCCCCAGAGCAGAGAGACCCTCACGTTTGAAACACCTGGTGCCCTAATGGGGGTGTAGGCAAAGGTGGGAGGTCATTCTGGTCTCAGGAATGAGAGCTCCTTTCTGGGCACCTTGGGACCGGTCCCATTGTCCTGGGAGTACAGGGACAGAAGCACAGTGCCTCTCCCCTGCGGTCTGGGTGTTTTAAGGACTGTGCCAAGCCATCCTCTTCAAGTCAGTCTGGCTGTCCTGGGAGTCAAGGCCGGCCTGGAAGGGGCTTCACATGTGTGCTTGTGTGAGCACATGAGTGTGTGTGGTGTGAGGATGCACGTGAGTCGTACCCAGAGCTCTGTGTAGGTACATGTGCCCCCATGTGTCTGGGTGTGTGCCCAGTGGGTGTGGACCCCTCTGACCTCCATGCGCCCAATTTTGCTGTGGCGCCAAACCAGAACAGCGTAGTGGACCCCAGGCAGGCTTGGCAGAGTCCTGGGTCCCCCGGGGCCTCGGCATCCAAAGCAGCCTGATCTCTACCCAGCGGCCCCCGACTTGCCAGGGAGCTGGGCAAGTGGAGCCAGGGCCAGGTGAACGGGGCCTTTCGGCTTCTGCCTCCCTCCTATTCACGAGCCAGACTGACGTCTGCAACGTCATTTGAACTTGTGAGGGAAACTGAGGCTCACAGAGGAGTGGGGGGTTTGCAGGTCACACAGCAAGGCGGCCGAAAGTCCCAGGTAGAGCAGAGGCCTCCTGACCCCCTGGAGCTCGGCTCTGCCTTCTCCTTTCTCACCTCCCAGGGGCACCTGTCTAATAGGGCACTGGTGGTGTGATGCCTGGCACAGGACAGGCCTGAAAACCCACCATTAGCCATACCTCCGACTGTCCGGGGAAGAAAGCGGTTGCCCGCCCACCCCTCTCCCAGAGTCTGGGCAGATGTTGTCCTCACTGTGTCCCTTAGGCTCCCTGTGTCGGCTTTCCGGTCGGCACTGGGAGTGGCGCCAGGGCCCTCTTGTGTGTTGGTCAGAGACTGTCAGGGGAAAGGGACAGCCCCACCCCTGTTGCAGCACAGGTCCCAGCCACCATCCAGTGAACACATACCTCCAGTGACGGGGACCTCATCACCTTCCTTCTCCCTTTCCCTCTCCCCTTCCTCCATCCCAAACAGCCTACTCAGTTTCCAAATCGATGTGGTCTTCTCAGCACGAGTGAGGCTCAGAGACACTGAGTGATCTTGCCAGGATCTCACAGCTAGGGAGAGGCTGAACCAGGGTTTGAACCCAACTGTGTGGCTCCAAAGTTGGCGTTGATATTCTGGAAGGGAAACATACTCAGGGATGGGGACTGATCCCCCAAGTCATATAGCAAAGCAAGGAAGGCCGGGTCTTTCCAACACCCCTGAATCCCACCCTCAAGTCCAGCCCTCCGCTCTAGTTTGGGCTGTGACTTCTGCTGTCTCTGTCGCCCTCGTCTGGCCACTGCCCACAGCTGCACTGACTGTTCAGCTAGGAGCCCACAGTGGCCAAGAGAAACCAGCCTGGATTTGAACTTGCTCTCTCAGTCCTCAATTTCCCAGCTGTTCCACGGAGTAGGGATGTGGGAAACCTTTCTGAAGACATTGCATGGAGGCTCAACAATTTCTCTTTCCTGAGGAAGGGCGCCTTTCTTTATTTAATTACCACCCCGTCACACACACCTCTTTCCAAAGCCCCCATCTGTCAGAATGTCTGGTGTTGCAGGGGGACAGAGGGCAGCAAAGGAGAAATGACACACTCACAGACGCCAGACACAGGGGCACAGCGGGGGCGGGGGGGCAGTGATGGGCAGCCACAGAGACAGAACTGGACAGAGGGACAGACATTGGAGCACAACCACTCAGATGAAAAGAGAGACTTTGAGACTTAGAAGTGGATAGAGAGTTATTGAGACAGAGGCAGAGAGGCTGAGATGCCGAGAACCCGAACAGATTCCAAGGAGGGGAACTGAAGCTGTGTTCTCTACGCGTCACACTGTTCTGGGAGTCCAGGGCAAGTGGAGGGAGCAGGTGGGCCTGAGGCCCTGGCAGAATGAGCAAAGGCTCTTTTTGGCTCAAATGATGGGGGTTAATTTGTAGCTAGCTCTGTCTCCTGGGCGGTAATGAGCTCTCCGTAACTGGAGGTGTGCAGGCAGCAGGGGTCTCCTCTATGATCTAGCAGGCCTAGGGAGGGGATGCTGAGACATGTCCCTGGCTTGGGCTGGTCTGGTCGGGGGAGGACAAAGATCTTTCTGTGACACACAGGAGAGTCCTAAGGGGATTTGTGGATGCTGCTTGGGGAGGGGAGCCTGGGAAGGCTTCCTGGAGGAGGTGACACAGTGGTGGAACCAACCTTGAACAAAGGCCTGGGGGCTTTTCCTCAATTCAGTCCTCACCCCTTCCCTGAGCCCCGACCTAGAGCTCTTGAAGTCACGTGCTTCTAAGACATCCAAATGGATCCTGGAGCATGCCGACCAGGGATAAGGACAGGAGCAAATTATGGCTGGGAGAAACGTCTCTGGAGACCTTTGTTGTACTGCATCTTTTCCGTGCCTAGTGCTGTGTCGGGCTTCATGGCACAGAGGTGGGGACAGGGTAGGCAGAGAGGTGAGGGTGAATTAGCCAGAACTCCTTTGGTTCCTAGAGATAAAAATCTGATCAAACTGTATTTAAAAGGAAGAGTGGGGACATTGATTGATTTATATAACTGAAAAATCAGTGTGGGCCTCAGGTCTGGCTGCATCCTCCGTGATGAGGCCACAGGAAGAGCGAGTTCTGGCTCTCTCATCTAGGAGATAAGGAGTATGGCCGGTCCCATTTGGGTTCTCCAGCGAAGCCCTCCTCTGCCCTGCTTTCCTCCGGTGGGGTTCGTTCTCAGGCAGACTCTCTGTCCTCATCATGGCACAATGGCCCCCGGCAACTCGAAGCTGACATCCCACCAGCTTAGCCTCCCCCGGGGCACAAGAGCAGCTCCTTCTCCAGAGTTCCAGCAAAAGTCCTGGGTCCAGCCCTGACCGGTGTGGCTCAGCTGGCTGGATGTCATCCTGCAAGCCGAAAGGTCACCGGTTCTTTTCACTGCTCACTGGGTTGTGGGTTCAGTCCCAGGTTGGGGTGTTTTTGAGAGGCAACCAATAGATGTATCTCTCACACATCAATGTTTCTCTCCCTCTCTTTCTCCCTCCCTTCACCTCTTTCTAAAAATAAATAAATAAATAAAAGCCCTGAGTCCAGCTCTTACTGGCCCAGTTTGGGTCATGTACCCAATCATTGTGGCCAAGGAAATGAACACCCTGATTGGTGGAGCCTGGCTGCATGCCTACCCGGTCCAAACAGTCGTGCTGGAAAGCAGAGTGTGACCAAAGGTCCTGGAGCAGGACCTGGCTGGTGTGGATCCATTGATTGGAGCGTCATCCTGTAACCAGAAGGTTGCAGGTTCAATTCCCAGTCAGGGCATGTACAGTAGGCAATAATTCTCTCTCACATTGATGTTGCTCTCTCTCTCTTCCTATCACCCTTTCTCTCTCTCTAAAAACAATGAAAAAAAATATTCTTGGGTGAGGATAAAAAAAATTTTATTTAGCCCTGACTGGTGTGGCTCAGTGGTTGAGTGCCGGCCTGTGAACCAAAGGGTTGCCAGTTCAATTCCCAGTCAGAGCACATGCCTGGGTTGCAGGCCAAGGACCCAGTGGGGTGTGCAAGAGGCAACCACACATTGATGTTTCTCTCTGGCACTTTTTCCTTCCCTTCCCCTCTGTAAAAATAAAGAAATAAAATCTAAAAAATAAAATAAAAACTTTTTTTTTTAAGATTTTATTTATTTATTTTCAGAGAGAGGGGAAAGGAGGGAGAAAGAGAGGGAGAAAGAGCAATGTATGGTTGCCTCTCACATGGCCCTTACTGGGGACCTGGCCTGCAACCCAGGCATGTGCCCCAACTGGGAATCGAACCGGGACCCTCTGGTTCCCAGCCCGTGCTCAATCCACTGAGCTACACCAGCCGGGCAATACTTTTTTTTAATTAAAAAAAGAAGAAGAGGTCCTGGGGCAGGAAAAGGACAACTGAAGAGTGGTGAAGAGAACTGAGGGAGAGGAAGGGGAGGGGTGAGCAGGGGCCATTGGCTCCGGCCTCTGAGCTCCGGCCGAGGACCCCGTGGGCTTTCTCCTGCAGGCGGTGGGAGCCACGGAAGGGTGTCTGGCAGGGGAAGGCCCGGGGCAGGTGGGTGCTTGTGAGGGTAGAGGCCAGAGGACAGCTATGAAGAGGCAGCAGCAATAAGAAGAGAGGATGAGGCCGAGGTAGAAGCAGTGGGCAGGGAAGACAGACGCCATCATCCCAGCATGCCTGCCGGGGGTGGGGGGGGGCAGCCACTGCGCCGCCCTCGCCCATTGCGGCTGCAGGGGCATGTGCCCAGCACCGCCAGAGTTGTGACTTCTTAAGAGTAGTAGGAAATTGGAATGTATGGGGAAGAGAAACATCTTGGTTTTTAGAGGTTGGCAACTTATTAAAAAATGTAAAGACACAAATTGTCATCCTGATGTGTCTGTAGACTGCATGATGATGATTACCATATTTTTCAGACTATACAGTGCAGAGGACCATGAGACGCACCTAGATTTTAGAGGAGAAAAGTAGGGAAAAAATTTTTGAAGCAAAAAATGTGGTAAAATATTTAATAACATAACATAATATTTCACCAATGTAAATGTAAACAGCCAGTTAAGCTACATTCAGACTATAAGACACATCCCCATTTTCCTCCCAAATTTGGGGGGAAAAACTGAGTCTTATAGTCTGAAAAATACGGTAACCTCTGAGCCCCCAGCTCTGAACTCAGACCTTTCCTGGCTTGGAGTCTGGCTTTGCCCCTCCCCAAGTCTGCTCTGTCCCATAGCACGCGCCAGGTCTGGTCACCTCTTGCCTGTGGCCCGTGTTACACCCTGTGTCGCCCCAGCCCCATGCCAGAGCTGTCCCAGCGTGCGCCCCAGCTCCCCTCAGCCTACCACAGCCAACTCCTCAGGGTCTACAGAGGAAGGCCAGGGAGGACAGGAAAGATGGAGGAGCCCGAAGGCTGCGGGCACCAAGCAGGTGGAGGGCATGAGGGTGGTGCCGGGTTCTGAGCCTGGGCTGCTGCCGTCTTCCATGGTGAGGGCCCCAGAGGGGTGAGTTCCGTGGGCAGAGGAGGCATCGGGTTGGTTCCACTGAATTTTTGGTTTGAGATATAATTCACCTGCCGTAACATTCACCTTTTTAAAATATACAGTTTGGTGAGTTCTAGTATAATCACAGTTTTGTGCCACCATCGCCACTAATTCCAGCCATAATCCAAAAAAATCTCCACCTCGCGCCGTCGCAATTGCTCCCCGGCCCCCTGCCACTCTCCACGCGGCCTATTCTGGACGTTTCGTGTAAATAAAGTCATACAGCGTGCGGTCCCGTGTGCCGGGCGTTCTGCACTTGGCCGCTGTTTGCACGGTTCACCTGGGGCGCAGCGTGGCAGCGCTCTCTTCCCTTTCCTGGCGGAGGAACAGGCCCTCGCGCGATGACACAACGCGTTTGTCCCTCCGCACTCGGGCGGACGGACGACGCGGCCGTTTCCAGTTTTGTTCTCGTGGATAGTGGTGCGGTGACCATTCGTGTACACGTTTTCTCACGGACCCGGTTCCAGGTTCCAGGTCTCTTGGGTATGGAGCTATGAGTGGAATTGGTGCGTCAAGTGGCAATTCCATGTTTAACTTTTTGAGGAGCTGCCAGACTTCTTCCAAAGGGTCGACTTAAGTTGGAGGTCCCTGCGGGGGTGAGGGTGGGCCCCAGACAGGGGGAAGGACAAGCAGCAGGACATTTACAAGCTGCAAGTTCCTGGAGTGTAGACCTTTGGGTTGCTTTGTTTACTTCTGCATTTTAACTTTATTTTCTTAAAGATGTTATTTATTTTTAGAGAGGGGGGAGAGAGGGAGAGAGAGTGAGAGAGAAACATCGATGTGAGAGAGATACATCAATTGGCTGCTTCTCACACGCCCCCATCCAGGGACTAGGCCCCAACCCAGGCCTGTGCCCTGACTGGGAATCGAACCAGTGACCTTTCAGTTTGCAGGCTGGTGCTCAATCCACTGAGCCACATCAGCCTACTTCTGTGTTCTTTTTTTTTTTGAAGATTTTATTTTATTTACAGAGAGGAGAAGGGAGGGAGAAAGAGCAATGTATGGTTGCCTCTCACATGGCCCTCACTGGGGACTGGGCCTGCAACCCAGGCATGTGCCCTGACCGGGAATCGAACCGGGACCCTCTGGTTCCTAGCCTGCGCTCAATCCACTGAGCTATACCAGCCGGGGCTACTTCTGTGTTCTTAATGCCTAGAACAGTGCTTGACACATAATAGGTGCTCGATAAGTAAGTATTTGTTGAATGACAAAATGAATGTGTGGAGCTGAATTTGGGGAGAGACTAGGAAGTGGAGACGGAGACCCAGGGGCACTACGTGTCTGTGCTGACTCACAAGGGGGTCCTGCCTGGGCTGAGGAGGGAGGCCGGGGTGATGGGGACAGATGGGCACGGATGCAAGTGGTGAGGGAAGAGTAGAGACAGTGGAAACAGGAGGACTATTGTTATGTGCTAACTTCTTTAAAGAGAACTCATGGGAACACCCCCAAATGACCACCTAGATGCTTGTGCCTCCTGGGCCCAGCCCACTGCCCATGCCTGGCAGGGCCTCACCCGCATCTGTTGAGTGAACAGTGTGTCTGTGGCACCTCTGTTTCACTGAGGAAGCCAGGACGCAGGGAGGTTAGTCTTCAGCCGGAAGCCGTGCCACTGGTGAGTGGCAGGCCTGCTCCCGGAGCCTCGGCCTCTGTGCCCCTGGAGGCCGACCCTTGGCCCTTCCATGAGGGACTGCTGGAGAAGGGAGACTCAGGAGAGGGCTCTGCTGGAAAAGAAAGAATGGGGGAGAGAATATCTGAGAGGGGAGGCACTTCAAAAATGTGTTGGGCATCACGTGGGTCCCCATGGTGGCCTCCCAGAGTGGTGACAGCAAGGCTGGGTCAAGGCTTTGGAGGACGGGGGATGGCACCATGGTCATTCTAACACCAGAAATAAGGACATGGTGTCAGGTTTGATTTTTCTCATCGATCCCCCAGGACTGACAGGCCCCCCAGGGCAGGAAACCAAGAGCGGCTGCACCAGGCCCAGCAGGCAGCCGCACTGTGCCTCTGCTCCCTCCCCCCTCCACTACTCACCCCTCACTTCTGGCAAGGGCAGCCACGATGATGCTCAGTGGAGGGGGGCAGAGTCCTGCGGAGGGGGGCTAAGCATGGAGTCGACCTCTGACTCCGGAGACATGCTCCTCAGGCCCCGGTTTGCTCATCTATCTTGTGAGGAGTTGGCATTGGGCAGAGAGAGAAGTGCTGCCGGACACTGGGGTCAGGGGTGCCTAGAGAGAGAGGGGCCAATGGCCCCTCCTGCAGGAGCTTCAGAATACGAAGCAGCTCCCACATTCCTCCCAATAGCTCCCTTGAGCTTGGGTTTGAAGCTACAGGCCATCCTGGAGGACGGAACCCAAGCAGGCTCAGGGGATAGGTGATGCCCACTCTCCCTCGTGGGGCTGGAAGCAGTGACACTGAGAATTGGCGGTCTTTGTCCCGTCTCACCTGTTGCCACCTAGGACCTGCAGGGGGCAGCAGTGACCACACTTAGACTTGGGAGTGGGGGTGGCTGTGGCTTTGGCTGTGGCTCCAATGCCAGGCGGAGTCAGGGTGGAGGAGCGGCTTGAAGAAAGAGGAGTGGACCACGGTAGGTGAGAGGAGGACATTGGTGGGCTGCCTTCTTGGGGCCTGGGTCCAGGAGACAGCCCCTAGAGAGCTGGGCAGACTAAGCGGCCTGGAGAATTCTGGTGCAGGCTTGAGCTCTAAGGCGGGGCTGGGGGGGGGTGGGGCCGGTGTTCCAGCTCTACTTGGACAGGTGGACTGAGGGTGGACAGAGGGCTGAAGGGGGCATGAACATGCCTGCGCACAGTCAGACCTGCGCATAGGCGCGCCCAAAGATTTGCCCCGGAGGTGCACAGCTGTACACCCTGATGGGCACCATGGACACACATGCGCACAGAGCTACAGAAGGAGGAGAACTGCACTCTGGAGAGAAGTGTTTCCAGGACTCTCGGCTATAAGCAACAGAAAGCAAAGCCAAACTGGCTTAAATAAAGGAAAGGACTTTATCAGCTCGTGTAACTGGGAAGTCCAGAAGTGGACGTTTCACGCTCTAGCTCTGGCTGGTTCCAGGTGCTCAAACGACATTGCAGGGGTCTCTCCCTCTCCACTTCCTGGCCTGGCTTTCCTCCAGGTTGGCTTCTTTCTCAAGCTTGCTCCATAAGGTAGCAAAGATAATTAACCATGGTTTTGGTCTTGCAGCCACCTCGCTTAGCCAGCCAGTAGGGAGAATGTCTCTTTTCCATTAATTCTAAGAGCAATCCTGGTCTCACTGCTGAAACTCTGGGGTCACGTGTCCATGCTGAGACCCATCACTGTTGCTAGAGTGATGGGACATTGATTGGCAATCCTTGATCTTGTGCCTACCCCCTGGGGCTAGAAGGGAGGTGGGCCCCGCTGAACCTCCCAGATTGAAAGTGGAGAACCCAAAGAATAGGGGTTCTCGATGCTGGGAAGAGAAGGCAACAATTCCAAGAAAGCTGGGAAGCCTCCAGGTAGAGCCATTCCCCAGGGGCCTCAGCTGGGGGCCAGACGCTCCCAGGCTTCCAGCCATCATGCTCTGCTGCTTCTCGGTGGCAGGGCCTCAGGAAGGACTCCTCTCCAAAGGAGGATTGGGGTCCAAGAAACTTGGCCTTCAGGCACCAGCACATTCTGCTCTTGGAAAAGGATCCTTCAGTGGGTCTCCTCCCTGGGAGTGAGCATTTTCAAAGTGAAAAGAATGGAGGAGCTTCAAGTAGTGGCCGGAGCGGGGAGGCCAGGTGTAGAGTCAGGAGCGGGGAGTGACTCAGAAATGCATCTGGGGAGGGGAAGTGAAAGGACTCGACCCGTCCAGCTGGCGCCAGGAAGGGCAGTGGCCCACGTACCCACATGCCATCCTCGGATGACCCCTTTCCCAACTCTCTGCAGGTGGGTCTTTGTCTATGAGAAGGGCTACCAGACCTCAAGCGGCCTCATCAGCAGCGTGTCTGTGAAACTCAAGGGTCTGACTGTGACGCATCTCCCAGAGGTGGGCCCCCAGGTCTGGGACGTGGCCGACTACGTCTTCCCAGCCCAGGTGAGCTGACTCAGGGATACCCCTTCTACCCACGAGTCCTGGCTCAGAGCTGGGTCGGGCTCTGTCCCACCTCCCTGTGGGACCAGTCAGCTCCAGCCTCTCTCTGGGCTTCAGTTGCCGTAACTGGGAAAGGGCAGAAGCAGCCTGCTAGCGTCACTCCGCTCTGACACCATGGGGTATGGAGCATCATACTGCGTGTCGTGTGGGTTCTGCGAGCTGCTGGGCAGTGCTTGGGTTCTTGGGCTATTCTCCCAGCTCACAGCCCTGCCCCTCACTTGCAGGGGGACAGCTCCTTCGTGGTCATGACCAATTTCATCATCACCCCCCATCAGGCCCAAGGCTACTGTGCAGAGGTGAGGACTGCTGCCCATCCCTCCTTCTTCAACCCAAAGGGAAAAATGACATGGCAGAGGAGGTCCCCTTGGGCACTGGAGGTGAAGCTGGATAGGCTTCCTGCAGGGTCACAGGAGTGGAGTTTCAGGCATGGATTTGCACAAGTAACAGGCCGCCATCCACAGTGCTGAGGCTTCCCTCCGGCTGTATGCATGCCAAGCAGGATGTGGAGCCTCCGTGGCCACCCAACCTACAAGTCCCAACCTTCCCACCCCCTGCCAGCTGACATAAGCAATGGTACAGCTGGGCATGAGCCCAGAAGGGTCTTAGGAGGGCACTGGGGGAAGGAGGCCTTGAGTAATGGCTACCCCAAGGGCATCTGAGACTCTGCCACAGGCCCTCCCTAGGGCCCTGGGGGCGGGAGGGGCTCTTCTCAGCACCCCAGCCAACGGGCCTGGTGCAGCAGCTCTCCCCTCCCCCAGCATCCAGAAGGGGGCACATGCAAGGATGACAGTGGCTGCACTCCAGGGAAGGCAGAAAGAAAGGCCCAAGGTAAGGCCGGTTCCCTCCACAGCCCCCTTCAGCCCCAGGTTTCCTCCTGTAGGAAGTCCTTTCTGTCCTCTCCCCTGACCTTGGCCTGCCGTGTCCCAGAGGCAGCCACATTTCTGTCCTCAGGCTTCTGCTTTTGGGTGCCTCATCAACGAGGATTTCTAGGGGTGGGGCATGGGAGGCCTCCTCTGCACCCTCAGCTTTGGGTGGGCACCCAAGGGTTTCTCCCTCACTGCAGGCATCCGCACGGGCAAGTGTGTGACCTTCAATGACACGGTGCGGACGTGTGAGATCTTTGGCTGGTGCCCCGTGGAAGTGGATGATTACATCCCACGGTAACGCCTTGTCCTTCCAGGGAGCTGGGGGCAGGGTCCCCAAGCCCAGACAGAGGGGATCTGGATCTGTTCCCTGGAAAGGATCAGGCCCCGCTTCTTCCAGCCCCACCCTCTCTCTCTCTGTTCAGCCCTGGCCAAAGATTCCCCTGGCCCTTGGTCCAGGGTCCTGGGAATCCACCGTTAGAGCACACCCGCCCTCCACCAGCCAGGGCTGCAGCAGGGTCCTGTAGGCTCTCCCCTCCTGCCCCCGCCCCACACATGCCATGCCAAGCTCTGGTGGGCGCAGGGTTCTCCTGGGGAGGGGGCGGTGAGTGAGTGTGGTCTCCTTTAGCCCTGCCCTTCTCCGAGAGGCCGAGAACTTCACTCTCTTCATCAAGAACAGCATCAGCTTTCCACGCTTCGAGGTCAAGAGGTTCGTGGGAAAAGTGGGCAAATCTGCAGGTGGCACCTTGAGGCTGTGCCCGCTGGTCTCAGCTGCCTCTTGCTGATTTGCTCCGGAGGCCGGGCCCCTGGGGTGGGCTGCCCTCAGTGTCTAGGGGCTGTAGAAGGGGCATTTCAGGAGCCCGTGAGGGATCCGCAGAGCTTCAGGGCAGGGTGGGCGCCCTCCCAGCTGGCACACTGCTACCACCAGTGCCCTCTGCTCCCCAGGCGCAACCTGGTGGAGGAAGTGAACGCCACCTACATGAAGAGGTGTCTCTATCACAAGATCTCACACCCGCTGTGCCCCGTCTTCAATCTCGGCTATGTGGCACAAGAGTCAGGACAGAGCTTCAGCACCCTGGCCGAGAAGGTATGTGCCAGGCGAGTGGGGAGGGCTGGGGCCCAGGACCGCTAACCAACAAAGGCTTTTCAGGCTCAGTTAATGCCACCTCCAGCCTCCCTGGTGTGGGCTGAGTATAATGGATTTATCCTCTAATATTGGGGAGACAGAGTCAGGCACAGAGGAGGTGCACAAAGTGAATGGACGTGGGCAGGTGTTGAACCCTGGACGTCTGCTGAGGTCCCTCTGTTTTTAAAATATTAGGAAAAAGCAGCTTGAACCCCATGGCCCATGGCCCTGAGAAATCCTGGGAATTCCAGAGGCCAGGATCCACACAGTCACCTGGGGATGAGAGAGAAGCAGGGTCTTGTAAAGAACACGGCGTTGTCCAACTGAGTTCAAACCCCAGCTCTGGTCCTAAAGAGCAGCGGGACCTCAGGCAGTCTTTTACCTCCATTGTGCCTGAGCTTTTGTGCCTGCAAAGTGGAGGCAATAATAGTACCAGGCTCATGGCGTTGTCTTGAGGGTCGAGTGAGTTCCAGCGTGCGGCAGCACTTCAGGGCCGGCTGGCATGCAGCACCCCTGCATCTGCGTTCCCCCCTGGTTCTTAGCATCCTGCTCCTGCATCACCTATTCGGGGATGGAAATCAGTCCCTTTTCCATCACGCGAACACACAAACAGCACATTTGTCTAGAATATGGGTCAGCTAATGTTTTCTTTAAAGGGCCAGAGAGTGTTTTCAGCTTTGCAGGCCACATGGTCTCTGCTCCTACCACCTGAGTCAACAGGTAGAGAGCAGAAGCGGCCACAGACAGTAAGTGAACAAATTCAGCCCTGGGCCTGGTTTGCCCACCCCTGGAGGGGTTTGCACTGTAGCAACACGCAGGACCAGAGAGCTGAATGTCAGAGCCGCCTGTCCCTGACATCTCCATGCCACCCCCACTGGGGGCTTCTCACCCACCACCGTCCCCCTGCAGGTGTCGGCCTCCTGCCTGGCTGCCCAGCTCCCAGTTGCCCCGCTCCGACCCCTCCCACCTCTCCTGCTGCTCAGCCCTCCCCACCCAGCCCGGAGGAGCTGCGCTTTCTCAAGTTTTCTCTTCCTAGCCCAGGCCTCTGCAGACTCACGCTTTACTCTGATGACGACTCACTGGCCTCCCACGCTGTGGCCTGTGTAGGAACTCAGGGGTCAGTGAGTGAGACAGGCAGCCCCGCCCTCCTCCCGGAGCCAACAGTCTTAGGAGAAGTGCGTTAGTAAAAATCATACGAAATAAATGTATGATTTATTTTTGTATGAAAACACTGGAGTATGATGGATGTGTGGGAGGTGGGGCCAGAGAGGGTAACAGGACCGTACACTGAAGCCATTTCTCAGTATCTCTTCTCAAGCCAAAAAATGTTCCCTCTTCAAGAGACTGCTGGCACCTGCTGTGAGACAGCAGTTTCTTGCCCTGGCCGGTGACTCGGTTGGAGCATCGTCCCGTGCACCAAAGGTTACCGGTTCGATCCCAGGTCAGGGCACAAACTTAACACATTTCGTACCGCATAGAAATCTCTAAGACATACGCCAGGGACTGCACGATATTGGGCAAACTGCACGTTAATTAAATCACCTCGTGATGCGGTCCTTAACAGATGGTGCGCGAAACACGAGAAAACTCGTGAGCGGCACGAAAACTGTTAAGCTGTGGGTTCTGTCCCCAGTTGGGGTGCATATGGGGGGCAACTGATCAGCGTTTTTCTCTCACATTGATATTTCTTTCTTTCTTTCTCTCTCCCTTTCTAAAATCAATTAAAAAAAAAAAACATGTCCTCGGGTGAGGACTAAACTCCTGAACCCTCAGATCTCATACGCCGGTGTCCATGGCAGGGCGGGGTGATAGGCATCACCATCGACTGGAACTGTGACCTGGACTGGCACGTACGGCACTGCAAACCTGTCTATGACTTCCATGGGCTGTACCAGGAGAAGAATCTGTCTCAAGGCTTCAACTTCAGGTGCCTGGCAAGCCCCCACCAGTGCCCCTTTCCTTGTGGTCCTGTGGGTTTTTCTATTCCCAGAAGCCTTGGGGCGAAGCAAGTGTCCCAGGGAGGGAACAGAGGAGCCTGGGCAGCTCCTGTTCTCCTGGCGTTGACCAAGAAGGGAGCCAGCAGGGAATAGGGCCTGGGAGGCCTGAGCCCCTGCCCCTGGCTCTTGGTCCTCTTGAGGCCCACCCGGCCAGGGCTGGCACCAGTCTTAGGAGAAATGTGCAAAGGTTGGGTACAGCATTCCTGAGACGGGGCCTGGGGTCCTGCCTGTGGCCCCCCACTATACAACATTTGGGGACATGGGGCTGTCCTTGTGGATTTCTAAGGGCCCCTGTATCCCTGACGCTCTGGGAACTCCCGACCCGAGATGCTTCTCTGTCACCTCCCCTGCACCCTCACCCCTTCCTCAAGGTTTGCCAAGCATTTCGTGGAGAATGGGACCAGCCGCCGGCACCTCTTCAAGGTGTTTGGGATTCGCTTTGACATCCTCGTGGATGGCAAGGTGAGGGTCAGTGTGAGGGTCAGCCAGAGACACGCTCTCAGGTCCTGTGAGTGCCTGGGGGCATCTGTGGTTACAGATGACAGGAGGTTGGGTGGGCTGCATTCAGCAGTTCTAATGACACATGGGTGGGTTTGGGCACTGTTGAGGGCAGGACTTCCAGCCTGTGACCACACCTCCCCCACCATCTCCCTGAGTCCAGGCAGGCAGAGCCAAGGTCAAAACCCAGGGCTCCTGACCAGCAGCTGAGTCACCTGTAGAGCCAGAACCTGGGCAGCAGGCTATGGGGCCAGCTGACAGTGGAGGAGATGCCCCCTGGCCCCAGGCCTGGCCTTAGGGCTTCTGAGGAAACCCTTTTCCAACTGGGCCCCTTCTGACTGTTAACCCTTTTCTCCCCGGGGTCTCTCAACAGGCTGGCAAGTTTGACATCATCCCTACAATGACTACAATAGGCTCTGGGATCGGCATCTTTGGGGTGGTAAGTGCTGGGGACGTAGGTCACTGTGCCGGGTCAGTCCCTCCTTGTCCGCATCCAGGTAGCAGCTATAGGTCTTTTAGCTCATAACTTGGCTGTAGTTGTTTTTATCCTCACTGAGCCCACCCCAGCACCCTGGACCTACCCACAGTGTGTCTGAGGGAGCTGAGGCCCAAAGCTGGGGCACGACAGAGGTGGGTAGGGTGCGGTGGGTCAGTCTCAGTCTCCAGGGGCCTGCAGGGCCTCATCCTGCCACAAGCCGCCCACCCTCCCACTCCCCCCACCCCCGAGGTCTGGATGGATAGCGCGGGATTCAGCCAGGGCCCCCACTCAGTAGGGATTCCCAGTAGGGATTCCCATGCTCCAGCCACCCCCTTCTTGCCCCCAGGCCACGGTTCTCTGTGATCTGCTGCTGCTCCACATTCTGCCCAAGAGGCACTACTACAAGCAGAAGAAGTTCAAGTATGCGGAAGACATGGGGCCGGAGGCGGTAAGAGAAGTCCGGGAGTCAGGCCCTTCAGAGGCCTCAGGCCCCTGTGTCTGCGGTGGGGAGTCGGCCGCTTCCCTCAGGCTGACATTTCTCCCCCTCTCGCTCTCACAGGGTGAGCGTGACCCCGCGGCCACCAGCTCCACCCTGGTCCTGCAGGAGAACATGAAGACGTCCTGACGCTCAGCCCCGTCGACTCCTGACTGGACGCGGCTTCAGGCGGGGGGCCCTGGTGGGGTCCTAGCCAGGGTAGAGGGGTCTGCTCAGCAGCTCGCCCACCCTCTCAGCCAGGCCCACACCAGTTTGCCAGCAGCTCAGAGTGGACACTGGGAGAGACCTACGCAATTCTGAGCTTTGGCTCCAACCTTGCACCTTGCCAAGGGAGCCTCGCCCCAGCCTCAGCCTCTCTGGGTGCAGAGGTGCTGGTGCTGGGCGGGGCCCCTCTCCCCCTCCTGAATTGGAGCTTTGTGCTTGTCCCTCTGGGCCCTCAGCCCTCCCACTGCCTCGTGTCTCTAGACCTGTGCTGTCCCATATGGCAGCCACCAGCCACAGGTATCTATTTAAATTTAAGTTAATTAAAAGTGAATAAAATAAAGACTTCAGTTCCTCAAGCTAGACATATTTCACTGCTAAATAGACACGTGTGGCTGGGGGCTGCCATATTAGACAGCACAGAACATTTCCAGTGCCACAGAAAGTTCTATTGGAAAGCTCTGCTTGAGCTCCTACTGGCTTCGGGTTTCCGTGGGGAGCTTGTCAACAGTGCAGGCTCCTGGGCCCACGCCAGACCTCCTGAACCAGAATCCTCAAGGTGGGCCACATGATTTGCAAGGACAGCAAATTCGCCAGGGCCAGGTTTAGGACCTGTGTTTAAAATGCTCCTGATCAGGAATCAGACTTAGCCTGGGCCCGCATCACCTGGCAGGTGCCGGTAGTGAGCAGGTGTGTGTTGTGCTCACAAGCCACACAGCATTCATGCACATGCCCCCATGTGCACACTCACTGAATGCACACCCCCCTTCTACCAACACTGTATTTGAACAGCTTGGGCCCTGCAAACACAGCCATCTGAACACACCTACACCCCCAAGCACAGACACCTGGCCCATACCATGTCGCCTCCATGGAAAATGCTTCCTCCCAAGTGTGTCAGGCCAGGACAGCCCCATTAGCCATGAATCCTTACTCAGCTACCTCTGGTCAGGTGGGGGCCTTGGCCAAACCCTGGTCTCCCTGCCTGTGACCCAGCCCCAGCCCCCAAGGCCTGCGTGGCTGTGTCTGAACACAAGGTCTGGGGAAAGCAAGGGGTGGAGTACAATAAAAGGAATGAGGACAAGTCTCTGCCTTCTGCACTTTCTTCTTAGCCTTCTCTGAAACTCAGTGTCCCCATCTGTGAATCGTGGGGTTGAACTGAGTGATCTTTGAGGTCCTTCCGGATCCGTTGGTGGGTGGTGGTGAGCTGCTGCTTTGCGCTGAGTCCAGCAGGGTCAGTGCTGGGGGTGAGAGCACATGTATCCGTGGGCCATGTCCCGGCGTAGCCCTGAACATCGGAGCTCTTTCCGCTCCTCCATGAGCCCCGCCCGTGCTGTAGGAGGCCCGGGCCTGGGACGAGAGAGAAACACCCTCAGCAGAGGCCTCATGAAAGCAGAGGTGAGGAAGGTCTTGGGTGAAGACAGTGTGGAAGGGTTCTCAGGGGCCTTGCCATGGGCATGACCGCCGGTCTGGACTTCCGGTCAGGCAGGGTCTCCGGACACCCCCTTTGCCATGCTCTGTGTAGGCCAGCGCCGCCCAGCAGCAGTGATGAAATGTTTTCCATCTGTGCTGCCCGATATCGTGGTCATTAACCACATGTGGCCACTGAGGACTTAAAATGTGGTGGATGTGACCAGGGAATGGAATGTTTTGTTTTATTCACTTTTAATGAATTTAAATCACCACACATGGCTAGTGGCTACCATATTGAACAGCACAGACTAGCCGGCCTTTGGCCTTCTGTCCTCTTCTCCAGCCAAAAACCATACTTCGGGTTTTACCAGACAGGAACTCCCTCTTCTTAGCTCTTCTCCTTCTCCAGACCTACCTGCTTTTGTACCTCCTGCCCCCTTTCCTCCTGAATGCGTAGGTCCCCCTCTGTCTCCAACCCTTCTCCCCGACCCAGAGACCTCGCAGCAGAGGCGGCCTCTCCTCTCTCCCACTCCTGCATTTGCTCCCTTCTTGTGCCTCCTCCTGGCCCACTTCCCCCGCAGCTCTGCCTGCTCCCCCTTCACTGCTACCATTCCAGAAAGACCAGTCTCCACTTCCCTCTGTGTCCCACCCTCTGCAGTTGGCCTCCAGCCCCCGCCCCCACTTCTCCTAGATGCCCTTGCCAAGTCACCAGCGGCATCCTTGTTGCCAAATCCAAGTAGACACTTCAGCTGTATCCTGCCTGGCCTGTCAGCCTCTGACACTGTTGACCAAGCTCTCCCTTGTTGAAAGGTTTCCTTCCAGCAGCTTCTAGGACCCACCCTCTCCTGATTTTCCAGCCAACCTGCTGTGCAGGCTGCCACAGGTCACTGTGTGTCCTTGGGCAATTTGCTTAAAGCTCCAAGCCTCCTCTGTGAGACAAGGAGAGTATTAGTTTCTACTCAGGCTGGGTAAGATAAAACACAAAAGGGCCCAGCACAGAACCTGGCACACGGTGCTCTATCCTCTCTTTAATAGTGGAGTCACCTAGTTGCCCCCAGATAGCTATTCTCTCTATAATGATACAACCCTAGGTTTTTGGCTGGTGTGTGGATGCCTAGAATGAAAGCCGCATTTCCCAGCCTCCTCTTGCAGCTGGGTCCGGTCATGTGACTAAGTTTTAGCTAATGAAATATATGTGAAAGTGTCATGTGACACCTTCTGGGGACTTTCCTTAAAAGACAGCTGGTGCAGATCCTTTGCGCTCTTCTTCTTCATCCTTGTCTTCATCCCACTGCCTGGAGTGCATGTGTGATGGCTGGAACTCTAGCCACCATCCTGAGCCACAAGGACAAGTGGTATACCCAGAGGTTGCTAGAGCAGTGGGTGGAAAAAGCCACATCTGGAAAGTCTCTGTGGAGTACAGACACACCAGCCCAGGACTGTCTTCCCTGAGGCTCTCACGTGGAACTTCTGTTACCTAAGTCAAAACTGGTACAGAAATCTTCCCCCCTTAAAAGTAAACGTTCCGTCCTTGGCCTCTGCTTTATTTGCTCTGAGTTATCAAACCCTTTCCATTGGCTCTACTTACAACTGTGGGTCCTTTCTGACAACTTCCAAAACTGTCTCACTGGCCCAGCCCTCTTTCCTGAACTCCAGCCCCATGTATCCCACCCTCTAATTACTGCATCCAATTAGTTATTCATGTGACAAACATCTTTTGAGTGCTGGATGAATCAGGCACAGTCCCTGCCCTCAAGGAGCTCCCACTCCAGAGGGAGATTGGGCAAATAAACAGAGGCTCATTACAAGGAAGTTCCTAGGAGGGGCTGGTGACCCACACTGGGCAGTGAGGAGGTCAGAGGGAAGGGTTCTGGCAGAGGGGTATTGAAGCAAGGGGTATTGAAGAAATGAATTAGACAGGCAGGTGGTCAGGACTGAGGTGATGGATATTGGTGAGCCATGGAAGATTCCTAAGCAAGGCTGACTAGCTGGATTTGTGTTTCTGAAAGATTGCTCTGGCCGCCAGGTGGAAAAAGGCTATTGGGGTGGGGTGGTAAGATTGGATCGGGGTGGGAGGCTAATCAGGAGGCTGCTGCAGCAATCCAGGTACAAGAAAATGGTGGCCTGAGCTAAGAGGGTGCGGAGAGATAGAGAGAAGTGGCTGGATTCCAGGTCTACTTAAGAGGCAGCATGGGCAGGGCTTGGCGACAGACTGGTTGGGGCAGGAAAGGGGTAGCCTATGGTGACTTCCAGGTTTCTGGCTCCAGACTATGACAGAAACAAAGGAGGCCAGGTTTGGGGGAGTGTGGGGCAAGTAGTGGGTGAGGTGCTAGAGGGTTCACAGGTGGAGAACTTAGCATAACTGAACCAAGAGTTGGTGAGTTCACCAGGGGAGAGTGGCAGGGGTAGAGTCTGCAGAAATAGGCGCTGTGAAGGTTAGGCTGTCCTGAGGGTCCCCTCCATTCCCTCTGGCCCAGCTATGCCATCCTGCAGCCTGCTTACAGAGCCCTTCCCCAAATATAAAACCCAGCAGATGGCTAAACTCCTGACTGCCATTCAAGGCCTTTGTCCCGGTCACTCAACGTCGACCCCGCGCACTGTCGCCAATCTCGCCTTATCCCTGCCCTATGCACCTCGCTTCAATCCCTAGTCCCCGGGAGGGGCGCTCTTGCCCCTGACAGGCCGAAACTGGAGGGGACAAAGCATTTTCTGGGGGAAGCACCCGCGCCCTCCAGGTTCCGCTCGGAAGCCCAAGCCGCGGCCTGGAGGAATTTGGGGTACTTCAGGCAGCCTGCTTCGGGGCGACGGGGGCGTAGAAGGTCTGGCCCCACAACAGTCCGAGACGCCCCTCGGAGGCAAGGGCTCGCCGCGACCCCTCCCCTCTAGGAGCCGGGCGGGAATCCCGGGCTCTGATTGGGCAGTGTCAGGGAGGGAGCGCGGTCTAACCAATGAGCGCGGGCCCGGCGCGGCGGCGGGCGGGGGAGCGAGCGCAGCCCTGAGCCGCGGCGCCAGCTGTCTGAGCTGGGCGATCCCCGCCCGGACGCCGCGGGCGGGGTGGTGCGCGCACCGCGGGAGCGAGCCTGGCCGATCGGCGGGCCACGGAGACTGTCACCCAGCGACGAGGTAGGGGTTTGAGGGGAGGACACCTGGATAAGGGAGCGGGAGGAGACTGAACTGGGAGCCTGCAGCGGAGACCAGGACCTCTACCGTGCGAGGAACCTCCCCCTTATATCTGCGGGGCCGGGTCTACGCGGTGCCTCTCGGAACCTGCTTCTGTCTGCGCCGGCAGCGGGGACAGTCCTTGCGGGCGCCCCGCCAGCCGCGTCTTATCCCCAGCCCAGGTCCGCGGGACTGCGTTCATACCCGGTGCACTACCCACCCCCGCCCTAGCTCTTGGTGAGAGGCTGTGTCTTTGCGGAGTGGGCCCAGACGGGTGCACCCACGTGTAAATCTGCGCGGAGCGCTCCTCCCATACGGCCCTCCCTCGAGTCTTCCTTCAAGAGCTGGGGTAGGGGGCGGGGGCTGAATGGGAATGATGAGGCGTGTGGCCTTAGCAGCGCCGTCCTCCCCTGGCTGGGGCTGGGTGGAAGGGGAAGGAGGGAGGCGGCGGAGGCGGGCGCTGCGGCTTCTGGGGCTAGACAGGCACAGAACTGGTAGCTGGGAGGGAGCACACGTGCGCGGGGACCTGTGTGTGTGGTGTTTGGAGGCGGGTGTGCGTGTGTCACGTGGACTCCGGAGTGTGCTTCTATGTGTGGGGGGTGCATTACTGGGATAGAGTGGTGTGTGAGGGTGGGTCACGCGGACATTGGCTCGCACCTGTCCTGAAGGGGTGTGTGTGTTTTGAGGGTACAGGGATGTGTGGAGAAGGTTATGTTCCAGGTCACAGGATTGCACCTCGCCACCAACTTGTATACTTGCCAAGTGGGCCGGGAGGAGTGCACAGCTGGTGTCCTTGAGGATCACAGGGAAGATGCACTAGCCTCCCCCACAACCCTCACTCCTTCATTCAGCACATACAGCACCCACTGTGTGCTCCATAGCGGATGGAGCACCCACTATGTACCAGGATGTGTCCTAGGCCCACAGACTCTGATGACACCTACCTCCTCTTTGGTCTCTTACCCTCAATCCCCACAGCAGGCAGAGGTATCCTTTTAAAACTCATTGTTCTGAGTCATTCCCTACTCAAAATCCTCCTCTGGCTTTTCAGGCCCTTCTGGTTCCTGTCTACAATCCACGCCTGCACCCCCCACCTCCCTGCAAAGCCAGTCCCTGAGTCCCAGCCAGGGCTCTCTGTCAAGCACAGTGTGAACTTCTGTCTTCTCCCCCTCTGAAATCCTTACTTAGTGGTCATGAAAGCGCTTAAATGACACCTCCTCCAGGAAGCCATCCTTGAGGTCAGGCACAGTGAATGACAGGGCTTTCTCATCCAAGTGTAACTCTGATCACCATCAGGTATCTCTCCTGCTGAACATGCCCCTCCAGCCACATTGGCCTCCTTGCTGTTCCTCAGACAGAGTGTGCACTGTCCCACGTCACAGCCTGTATAGGTGCTGGTTCCTCTGCTTGAAATGCCCTTTGCAGATAGTCCACACTGCTTGCTCCCTCACTTCCATCAGATTCTGCTTAAACAATGCATTAGAAAGGTCTTTCCTTACCAGACGGTATAAATAGCACCCCCCGCCCCCCAGCCCTTCACTCTTGGTCCCCCTGCATGATTGTCTTTTTCTCCATAGCACATAGCACTTGACATATCGTCTGTTAATTACAGGCTTTCTTGTTTGTTTCTTCTTGCCTCCAGTAGAAATTAAACTGCAGGAAAGCAGGAACTTTATCTTTCTGGTTCACGGCTTTATTTCCCAGCACCCAGCACATACAGCAGGTGTTCAGTGAGTATTTGTTGCATGAATGAATGACTCTGGATTTGCATCCCAGGAGTCTGTGTCCCTGGCTCCTCCCCAGCTTGTGAGCCCCCAGTCTGAGGCTAGGTCTCTTGCCCTTCTCTCTCCCAGATTCCAAGTTCCTGGTCTGGGATAAATGTGACCGTATTTGCATGATAGAGATATTCCTTCTAGTAACCGGTTTGGAGGATGGGATGGGATGTGGTTGGGATGTGAGCCTAGAGGTAGGGAGACCTGCGTGGCAGAAGCAGTTGGGAAGGAAAACAGAGGCCTGAATATGGACTTTGAGAGGCGATCCACTTGATGACCTCCCCCGGCAGTGGGGAGATCCGGGAGGGCCCCCAGAGGAGATGTCTGAGCTGTCCTCTGGCAACAAAGGAGAGGGAGGTGTGTTCCTGGCAGAAGGCACAGCTTGTACAAAGGCCTGGCAGCAGAACCTAGTCTGCAGCTCAGGAAGCTGTGAGTAGTGTGGTGTGGCCAGAGTGCAGAGTAAGTGCAGGGTGGGGGGAGCAAAGCTGGGCGAAGGGGAGAAGATGGGTGATGAGGAGGGCTCCTCGGTTTTTGGCCTGGGAGAACTGGGAGGATGGGGGTGCCATCTCCGCGATGGGGGCAGAGGAGAAAGAGCAGACTTGCGGGACATGCTGAGTTAAATCGGGGCCTATTGAGTCTGAGCTGCCCAGGAACGTGGAGGGGAGGAGACAGTTGGTTGGAAAGAGTTGGACTGGAGGTGCAGACATAGAGGGTGAGTCCTGGAGATCTTCAGCCAAGGTGCCCTGAGGCTGTGCTGAGGGCTGCCGAGCAGAATCTGGCAGAGCCCATCTTGGTGCCTGGGGCCTCCCCAGGGATGGTGGAAGGAAGGGGGTGTCCTCCCAGCAGGCATCCTTCAGCATGACTTGGCACCAGCCTCCTGGGCCTCCCTCGAGGGGACTGAGTCATCTCAAGCAGAGGCGGGAGCTGCCAAGGGCACCCGTTGCCTGGGCCATCCAGACACTTCTCGGGAGCATAAACATGGCTCAGCAATGTCAGGCCACCGTCTGTGTCTGGCATGGGTGGCTAGACCCATCTCCTCACAGCCTCCCTCCTGCTAGTCCTCTGCTCGTCAGGGCTGTGTTCTCTCTGCCTGGATCATAGCTGGTCTCCTGCTCAGCCTGGCCCTTAGGTTCATAGCCGCCTTCCAGAACTCTGAAGGAGGCCAGGCTGGTTTCTGAAGTCCCCCCAGCCAGGGCTGCTTGGACCGGCAGTGATGAGAGCAGGATCTGCCTGCTCTGTCCTGCTCTGAGGGACCCAGGTGGATGGGACACATCCTAAGGGGAAGGCCTGGCCAGGCAGGATCTGGAGCCAGAGTCTGCATCCCTTGGGAGTAGCCAGACACCTAGGGGTGGGGGCCACAGCCTGGGAGGAGGGGCCTGAGGGGAGTAATGTGCCATGCCTCCCAGAATGGGGCGCAGATTTGGGGTTGTAATTTGTACATTGGGGCTCTTGTTGGTGGCTTCCTGCCACCGACACATCCCAGTCCTGCATCACTCAGGCACAGACTGCTTCATTGTCCACAGTCTTATCCACCTCATAGCCCCGGGAGGTGGCAGGATGGTAGCCATCTATCTGAGGCACATCTGAGGAGACTGAAGCTCTAAGAGACTCTGACTTGTTCAAGATGACACAGCCCCAGCCTGTGAAGACAGGATCGGGGTAGCTTTTCCTGGTGAGGGAAGGCCTGAGTCTGACCATTCTCAGCTATAGGACTAGGCTGATCCCTGGGAGGCGCGCCATGCCCAGAGGAGACCTTGCCCTGCCCTGGGCCTGGGTCTCAGCCTGTCCATTCTCTTTGCCCATGTGGCCCCTTGCTGTCTGCTGAATCAGTTTCTACAAAGCTTCTACTGGGGCCTAGGCTTTGGGAGGACCTTGAGAGACCCCCCGGGGGAGCCCCCAGAGAGGCCTGGGTTCTGTCCAAGACACACGGCCCAGCCCAGTAGGCAAGGCTAGTGGACAGGTGATGGTGTGGGAGGTTCAAACTTGACCCCTGTTCAGGTCCTCAGTGCACACAATCACACTTATACACCCATGTAGACCACGCTGAAAGATATCTGTCTCCACACAGACACATGGCTCTGGGCGGGCCCCCTCCCACACACACAGACACGGACACACGCCGTCACCCCAGGCCCACAGCCCTGCTCATACACATTCTCTCATGTGTGGACACATGCCCTCACATGCACAGCCTTGGGCGCCAGGCCCTGTCGCCTAGACCAAAGGCAGGAACCTGGGGCCTCCCGGACTGCCTCCCCGCACAGACGTGCTTAGTCACCTGAATTTGATCCAGGCAGGAGGGAGGGTGGAGGGCCTGACGTCAGCCCTCACAGCCGCGGGTGACGCCCGCGCATCCATCTGGGCCACAGCGCGTGCCAGGCAATCACCACGACCGCAGCACAACAACAACTCGCTCCCCGCGCCTCCTTCGGGCGCCCCGGCCAGAGCCCCACGTGAACGTTCGCTCCTTCGCTCCTCACAGCCCCGGCACAGGGAGCTGAGCCCGCTAGCAACCCCACTCGCAGGTGAGGAAAACCTAGTTACACGGTGCAGTCACCTGCTCACAGGCTTGCAGCCAGGCAGGTGCAGAGCCTAGACCAGGTAACAGGGCCCCAGGCTGGAGCGGGAAGGCTTTGCCCTGACTCGCAGTGTATCGTCCCTGCCCCTTGCTGAGCCGCTCACCCCTCTGAGAAAAGGGGAAGGGAGATACAGGAGGCTGGCCTCTGGCTGGGGTAACAGCCTCAGGCAAATCATGCAAATGTGATGGGCAAGGACCGCCTTTGACCTCTGTGGGTAGTAGCTCTGCCCCTTGGTGCCTGCCCTGGACCACAGGACAGGAGCTCCCAACGCCGATTCTTTCCCTACTGTAGGCTGGATCCTTAGGTTTGTTGGGGTCCGTTCTCTGAGGCTGCTTTCCCAGTGTCTAATAGGGACAGGGCTGTAATGATCACTATGGCAACCACTCATTCATTCAACAAATACATACCAAGCTCCTACTCTGTGCCAGGCACTGCTGCAGACACCAATGATCTTATGGAGACAAGGCAGCCAAGAGCCCTAATGTATGGAGTTTATATCCTGGTGGGAGAAAGAGGGCCTGCAGAGTGAGGGGGACAGGTAGCAACAGGGTCCCCTACAAGGAGGGTGGGCCAGGCTTGGAGGGCTCCCTTCAGCTTTGGCTTCTTTCCTGCCAGGGGCCTGGTTTCCAAAGCCTTCCCAATACTCTAACCCCATTCACTGCCCCCTTTTACCCCCTTCAGGGAGGCCTCTCTGATGTTTCCACCCTATTCACTCCTTCCTCAGCCCTTCCAGGGAGACGTCCCTGATGCCCCAGCCCTACTCACTCCTCTCTCACCTCCTCCAGGGAGGTCTCCTTGATGCTCTAGCCTCACCAACACCCTCCCCCCACCACCACCACCACACACACACGCTCCTCTAGGTGCATCCTCCACACCTTTTCCTCTTACCAATCTGGATTCCCTCCCCCCTTCCTTTCTGCATGTCCGTATCAGCTCCACCACTCCCAGGCTTCCACTCATTCAGACATGGGGGTCTGGAACACACCTTTACACACCATCCGTCTCCAAGCCTTGCTGTGGCCCTAGGGAATCTGGGGAGGGATGGTTTAGAACCCACAGTACAGATGGAGAGACTGAGGCTCAGGGTGAGGAAGGAGCCTGCCCAGGGTCCCACAGTGGCTTGGCAGGCAGGACCAGAACCCAGGCCAGGCTGCGTGGTGGCCAGTGGACTCCAGCTAGCCCTGCCTCCTTGACATCTGTCAAAGCAAGATGATGGGGGAATGAGGAGTGAAACAGAGACCCGTGTTCCGTGTTCTCAAAGTCACTGTGTGGGGACAGAGGAAGTTGCCACCAGACAGGAAGAGCAGAGGGTCAGGAGTCCACTGACTTCCTATTCTTGAGAAAATGCCTACTTTGGCCCAGGAAGGGGGAGGGGCATTGAGCTGGGGTGGGGCCAGTGCTTGGCCTGGGGCAGAAATGGAGTCCCAGCCTGTGGGTCAGGATTCAGCTTGGGGTCAGAGTTCAGCCCAGGACAGTGGGCTAGAGATTGGAGGTTGCTGTGGGGTTCAAGTTCTTGGCCTCTGGCCTGCTCTGGGGCTCAGCCTGCAGTAGGGCCAGGGATGGTGCAAAGCCAGGCCAGGGGAACAGCTCAGCCTGAACAGATGTGGCAAACATTTTGGCCATACAAACTGGAAGGAAAATTAAAGAATGACCTTTCAGTACAGTGAAGTCTCTCTTGACAGTCACCAGTGTAGCAGCCCCCTCCCCTGATGGACCCTGTCCTGGGCTGCTGGCTCTGCTGTGGCAGAGAAGGGAGTAATGGGAGACTTGCCCTGTGGTTCTGCAGAGACCTCCCTGGAGGAGGTGAGAGAGGCTGGAGCGCGAGGGAAATCTTCCAGGAAGCAGTGAGAGGGCTGGGGGTAGGGGGCTGGAATGTCAGAGAGGCCTCCCTGGAGGAGGTGTGTGGGCCTGGAGCATCAGGCAGGCCTCTGCATCCCCAGTGCCCAGCTCAGCTTCCAGGCAGCAGCAGCGTTGGAATGCCTCTGCTGTCCAGGGGTGGGGCTGGTGACTCATTGGGCTGTCTGCTGGATCCCGGCCTGGGCTGACCCTCGACTCTGTTTCTCCCAGGGCTGCCAGGCGTCCGGCGTTCTGCCCATGTCTGTCTGTCTGTTCTGACTCCAGAGTCTCAGATTCTGCCCACTTCCCTGTGAGGCCAGCAAGGTAGACGTGAATGTGCCTGTTTTACAGATGTGAATACTGAGGTCTAGAGGGCTGGTGGGTAGCAGAGCCAGATGAGTTCCTGGAATTCCTCCAGTTAGTAGGGACAGGCCCAAGTTTGGATATTGGCAACCCAGGCAGAGGAAATAGTCAGGGCAAAAGCATGGAGGTGGGACCCACAGGGTTGTGGCTATAATGGGAGAAGGGCCTGGAAACCTGACCTTGCTCCATGGTCAGAACTGAAGCCTTTTCTGCCCTCATTTCTCAGGTTCCCAGTAAGGCTGCACAGAGGAACCCCCTTGACTGTGGCAATGGAGGGGGGCCCAGCGGTCTGCTGCCAGGACCCTCGGGCAGAGCTGGTGGAGCGAGTGGCAGCCATTGATGTGGCCCACTTGGAGGAGACAGATGGCAGCCCAGGGCCTGCCAGGAACGGTGTGGAACCCCCACCACGGGCCAGAGCTGCCTCTATGATCCCTGGCAGTGCCTCAAGACTCCCCGTAGCCCGGCCCAGCCTCTCAACGAGGAAGTTCTCCCTGCAGGAGCGGCCAGCAGGAAGCTGCCTGGAGGCCCAGGCTGGGCCTTACACCACAGGGCCTGCCAGCCAAATCTCCCCCCGGGCCTGGCGGAGGCCCACCATCGAGTCCCACCACGTGGCCATCTCGGATGCAGAGGTTGGTGCGGGAGAGCTACAGGGCATTCATGAGCTTTTTAGTAGTTCTCAGTGAAGACCCATTCTATTACCATCCCTACCACACAGCTGTTTAGCCTTTGGTTTGCATACCTAGAGTTGAGGAGCTCACTACCTCACAATAAGGCCTCTTCCCACCCAGGGGAGCTCCATCTGAGCCAACCTGTGGGTCCTATAAGTCCCACCATTCCCACCCTCACCCAGTCCAGGCTTTGGAAATAAACCCCTCCCTCGTCCCCCAAGAAGTCCTCTTAGAGATTTGAAGATAGACGCAGCATCCTCCCACTCCAAGACTTCCCCGGCCTGAACCCCAGCTCTAATCCTGCCTCCTCGAGCCTGCTGTGGCTCAGAAGCTGCCAGCACGCTTCTGACCTCTGGGCTCCCGCTGGCTCGATCCTTGCCGCTTAGATCTGAATGCAAGCCCGAGTACCGAGCAGTTTGCAGCCTTCAGAGGCTGAGCCTTTTACCCCCGAGCCGGGGCTCTGGTCTCTTGTCCCTCTTCCTTCTCATCCGTGTATGTGCTCTAGACCTCACATTCAGCCGCTTCTGGAAACGCTTGCCTCTGGGCTCCTTACAGACTTGGGTCTCCCAGACTTCAGCATCCAGGCAGGAGTGAGTGCAGTTTTCCTTTACTGCTTCAGCGGGAGCAAGGCAGAGCCGTGGCACCCCCTGCTTGAGGCTTCTGTCACTGTCTGTTGTGTTGGTGCCACCACGTTTCCCCATCCCAGCTTGGAAGGCTGATGAAAGCTGGGGTCTGGGAGTGAGGGGCCTGGGCCAGGACTGATCCCTGAACAGGTTCCTGAGGTGGGAGCAAGGCTGCCTCTGGATCAAGCTTTACTTGATGCTTCCACCCACCCTCTTCCACCCCCAGGACTGTGTGCAGCTGAACCAGTACAAGCTGCAGAGCGAGATTGGCAAGGTAGGACTGGGGCAGGCCGGCCACAGTGGGGACTTCGTCTGGGGCTTTGTGTAGGCAGCCTGTCGGGATCCTCTGCTTCGCGTAGTCCCTTCTTCCCCTCTGGGAATATGAGGCAGAGGCAGGAAGGCCCAGGCCTGGGAGGGAGGAAAATTTCCTCTTCTGTAGGAAAGTAGGAAATAACTAGGGTGGGCGGGGCAGGTGGGAAATGAGTCTTGATTCCTGACTCCCCAGAGTTTTCGATGGAAGACAGGGAGGGACGGGGGAGGCATGGGGCTGCACTGAGCCAGGTGGGGAAGTTACTAGGGCACAGGCCCCCCTCTCTGTCTGCCTGAAACTTATGCCCATTGGTGGCGGGGGTGAAGGGTGGATGCAGGAGGAGGGGGCCAGAGCTGTTCAGGCTCCTACGTTCCTGAATTAGCCCTGGGGGAGGTTGCCCTGTCCAGGCAGGGCTGACCAGGGCCTATTCGCAGGGTGCCTACGGCGTGGTGAGGCTGGCCTATAATGAAAGTGAAGACAGGCACTATGTGAGTCTGAGGATGGGGGGCGGGGGGTGGGGAGGTACTGCCCAAGCTGGGCCCTCGGATCCTGGGGGATGGGGAGAAGCTGTGCTGGGAAGACAGAGGGCAGCACTGCCTCCTAAGGGAGTGAACTCCCTGTCCCTGGGGGTATGCAAAGGAAGTGAGCTTCTTGACCCTGGGAATATGCAATTGGAGGCTGATACCTCTGAGGGTGGAGCTCCGAAAAGGCTTTTTGGAGAATAGGGGTAAGGCCTAGACTCGGAAGTGGCTGCCTCCTTACCCAGCTTAACCACATCCAGCCATCCATCCCCTTAGTGCCCGTAGAGGGGCCCACCCAGGGTGCCTTTCTGGACTCAGTGCACGTGTATCCAGCCTGTTCTAGCCCCTGGCGGCTGCACACAAGTGACATTTCTGCCCCTCCATCCTCAGGCAATGAAAGTTCTTTCGAAAAAGAAGTTACTGAAGCAGTATGGCTTTCCACGTAGGTATCTACTGGGTCCTGTGCTTGGGGGTCCCCAGCCAGGGGGCAGAGGAGGAGGAAACCTCAGTCCCTAGCTGGCCTTTGTTAGGACTGGGGGTGGAGGGGAGACAGCATGAGCAGAGGCCTGGTGCTGGGCAGGTGCGTGGTGGGTTGGGGACAAGACCAAGGTCTTGTGAGATTTTTGCTTGAGGCTGGTTGCAGGTCTACGGCGAAGCCCAGGCTCCTGCAACAGGGCCTTGACTCTGCTTCCTGGCCACAGGTCGCCCTCCCCCGAGAGGGTCCCAGGCTGCCCCTGGAGGACCAGGCAAGCAACTGCTGCCCCTGGAACGGGTATACCAGGAGATCGCCATCCTGAAGAAGCTGGACCACGTGAATGTGGTCAAGCTGATCGAGGTAGGAGGTGGTGGTGAGTGGGTGGTGGTGACCTGTGCCCAAGTCCTGGAGACCAGCAGTTCCCAACCTTTTGGGCACCAGGGACTGGTTTCATGGAAAACAAATTTTCCACAGACGGAGTGGGGAGATGGTTTGGGGATGATTCAATCGAATTACATTCAAGCTCACCCCTTGCTGTGCGGCCCGGTTCCTAACAGGCCCAGACCAGTATGGTCCATGGCCTGGAGGTTGGGGACCCCCGCTATAGGGCACAGACCCAGGGATCCTGCCGAGAGAGTGGATGTGGCTGAGGCCTCCAAGGGCATAGCTAGACTTGGGGCAGGGACTGCAGGGGGTCTTCAGGGGTCAGTGCAGGCTGCTCTGGGATGTTCTCAAGGTCTCCCTGAAGGTGACCGTCAGTGATTTCTGAGGCCTCATCTGTCTGTGCCTGCCCAGTTCCTGCTCCATTGTGCCGGGTAGCTGCCAAGTGTACCGGGGGTCCCAGGGCGGGTGAGGACCAGGAGACCTGGCACTCTCACCCCACGTGAGAGGCCTCCTCAAGTCCTACCCCCATGTCTGCTCCCTCTGACCAGGTCCTGGATGACCCAGCTGAGGACAATCTCTATTTGGGTGAGTGATGCTGCTCATTCCCAAAGCATCTTACCTGGGGTCGGTCCAAGGGCTCCTTGGGGATACACATGGCCTTCAGGGAGGCAGGGAGGAGATACACGTTCTCCAGCCCTGGATTCCCTAGCCCAGCCTGCTGAACCAGGCTCAGAATAGCCAGTTAGAGTCAACAGGTGTTTCCAAGTCCCCACGTTGCTGACCAGAGAGACAGTAGGTCAGGTAGATACAGGAAGCAGGCTACACGACGTGGGGTCCCAGACCCTGTCTAATAGCTCTGTGCCTCAGTTTCCTCACCTGTAAAGTGGGGATAATAATGGCATCTACCCCACAGGGTTGATGTGAGGAGTAAATGAGTTATTGTATGCAAGACGTATCAGCTATTATGCTAATGCCGTTAACTTAAGCTCACGGTGCCTGGTTCACGGCTGGGCCTGGGAGGCCCTCAGGAAAAGGGGCAGAGGAAACGAACAACTTGCTTGCAGATTAGAGGTCAAGGCTGTATTCTCCACTCCCTCTTCTACCTGCCTGTCTCCTGTGACCTTTAGAAAAATTTCTGCCCCTCCTGTGGGCCTCAGTTACCCCACCTCTGCCGCATAAAAGGAGTTCATGCCGAGTCAGATGAGTCAGGGCCCTAGTAGACCCCACTCTTACCCATTTACCTCCGCTGATACCGTGGGACCCCTCAAGTATGCCTGGATGCCTGCCCCCTCTCCCACCCTCCAGGACAGGGAGGGGCCCTGGAGTAACCTGCTCTGCCAGCCTGGCTGCACCTTACCTTCTTTTCTTTTCTTTTCTTTCAGTGTTTGACCTCCTGAGAAAGGGGTGAGTTCCCCATTCCGATCAGGCAGGTCCAGTCTCATCCAGACCTTGCTTTCCCTTCCCGTGACCTGAGTCCTAGGGTCGGCTACTCTAGGAGGAAAAAAGAGGCCCAGGCCTTGCCCTGGGGAAGCTGTGGTCTGGGGGGAAATGAGAGACCAAGAGGACAATTCTTTGCAGGCTGGTGGAGGTCAGTGAGGCAGGAATGGTCAGGGAGGCCTCTGGAAGAGGGGTGGGTTTTGAACGAGGCCTTCAAGAACTGGAAGAAAGATTTTAGTGGAAGAGAGGGAGAAGAAAGGATTGTTTCTCAAGCAAAAGTGTGGAGAAGGGACTCAACTCTTTATTGTATTCAAATTGCGAAGAGTTCTTTCAGCTTCACAGGTTTGTGAGTTGGATGGTGGTACTCCGTTCACTCCCATTCATAAGAGGAGAAGCTGAGGTTCAGAGGGGGGAAGAGGCTTGCCCAGCATCACCCGGCAAGTCCCTGATGAGACCCAGAGTTCTAACGCATGTCCGCTGTATTCGGCCTACACAGGGCATCGGCAAAGCTGCAGACGTGGAACAGTGGGCGTAGGCCTGGGTGGACTGGAGGCCCCACCGGCCGAGGCCGTGAATGCAGGCATTGGCTTGTGTCTCTACCAAGGGACTCCTGTGACCTGTGTGGGGAGGGGGCAGGCAGTATGTCCCTTTAAGACTCAGGGGCTTTCAAATGTTTTTGACCTCCATTCCAAGTGAGAAATACGAGTTTCACATTGCTATCTATACCTGTAACTAAAACCAAAGTTTTACACAACAGCACATTTCCTTATTATGTATGATGCACTCTGCCCTGTTCTGCTTCATTAGGGAAAAAGCAGGGTCAGGGTTCAGCCTGGGGTAGTCACCCACTACACCGATTTCGTGACCCTGTACTGGGTCTGGACCTACAATTTGAAAAGCATTGCTCTATGTGGCATTTTTGCAACTGATTCCTTAGAGTTAATTAAGTACTTAGGAGAAGGAATATCAAGCCAAGCAGAAATGAAGATAAAGCTAATTTGAAATTATAGTGGTTGTAACAGGATATTTGTATCTAGGTGTATTTTTATGTTTTCATCACCTATGGGAAGAAAAAGCTAACGTCTTGGGTTCTGGGGACCCATTTGAGCATAGAAGGCTCCCAGGAGGTCCCAAGTGGCTTGAAGTTCTCAGCCCCCGTTCCTCTTTACTTGCTACCTGCCTTTACTCAACCCCATTCATTGGAACACGCTTCTCCCCTCCCTCCATAGGCCGGTCATGGAGGTGCCCTGCGACAAGCCCTTCCCGGAGGAACAAGCTCGCCTCTATCTGAGGGACGTCATCCTGGGCCTTGAGTACTGTGAGTGAGGGGCTGCCTGCCGCCTGGGACTGGAGGTGGGACGGGGGACAGCGGAGGGGGCAGAGCCCGTGCTCGGAAGGTTCTGAGCGGTTATTGTCAGTCAGTGCTGATCTGCCAATCAGCTTCAATTGGGGGCGGGGTCCTGGGCTTGTGGGCAGATCTGTTCGCTGCTGAGTTCCTAGCCAAGCTTAGCCTCTGTACAGGGCTTGGAGAAATGTGGGAAGGAAGAGACTTACGTCCAGCTGCTCCAGAGTCCCTCCTGTCCTGGAGCCTGTGTGTGGTGGCCCTGTAGATTTACTGCGAGGGGCCCAAAGGGGATGAGAGCTCAGGAGGCAAGCTGTTAGCTTAGCCTCTATCTCTGGATTTCCTTTATTCGCTCACTTATTCATTTTATTCATTCGCTTATGAGTATCTACTAAGTGATGGCTAGGGGCAGGGAGAAGACAGAGCCCAGATGTGACCTCATGGATCTCACAGCCTAGCGGGAGGGACAGCAGGCTAAGCAGGCAGGTGATGCCGTGCAGTGCCTGCCGAATCTGGGGAGTCACGGTGGCTGCCAGAGCACTGAGGGGCTGAGGGAACTCCCCAGAGGATGCCACTTGTGACCAGGGTCCTGAAGGATGGGTAGAAGTTCACTGGCCGGGTTCGAGGGACGGGTGGGAGAAAGTACAGGAGGCGGAGAGAACTGCCTGGTGGAGGCACAGAGGGGAGTGGGCACGTAGTATTTGAGAATGGGGAGTTCAGTCTGGCTGAGGTGGGAGGGTGGTGGGACAGGATGCTGTTCAGGCCACACCGAGAGGGCCGGGAATGCCTCCACAGAGGCCTCTCCTGTCAGCGTTGTGAGCTCCCAGGGGCTTTGAGCCCAGGGGAGGTGTGATAGGATTTGCACCTTAGAAAGCTCTGTCTCGCAGCTGTGTGGTGGCTGGATAAAGGGCCGGCTGGTTAGGGAGGAGGCTGATTCACAGCCAAGTGACAGATGGTGAGTCCTGGATTAGGACAGTGGCAGTGGGGAGGAGACAGGAAGGAGGTGGGGTGGCCAGCACTGGTCATGGGGAGGGCCCCCAGACACCGAGGCCTCTGGCCTGGTTTGGGGAACAGAAGTGGGGCCCATCTCTCCAAAATCTTAGCTTGCCCTGGCTGGTGTGGCTCAGCAGACTGAGCGCCGGCCTGCAAACCAAAGGGTCGCCAGTTTAATTCCCAGTCAGCGCACATGCCTGGGCGGCAGACCAGGTCCCCAGTTGGGGGGTGTGTGAGAGGCAACCACACATTGATGTTTCTCTCCCTCTCTTCATTCCTCCCATCTCCTCTCTCTAAAGATAAATAAATAGAATCTTAAAAAATAAATAAATAAAATCTCAGCTTGGTTTGTCAGGAGCATATTCCTGCCCTGGGGGAAGAGGGCGAGGACCCGGCTGAGGTGGCAGGAGCCAGCACGTCTGTCTCATGTGAGCTGCTTCGGTGCCCTCAGAGTCACATTCTTTTTGTGCATGTGGGGAAACTGAGGCACAGAGAGACGGCGGCTTTGCAGAAAGTCCCTAGCAAGGGCCGTGAGGTATAGGAAGGGGGCACTTTACCCTGGGTATGGGCAGCAGTGGGCACCGCCCTGTACCAGCATTGCCTCCACCCCCTTCCTAGCCTGGGCCTTTTGTCTCGTTTGAGGCTCCATCTCCCATCCTCTATCCTCCCACCACCGCCCCCCTGCAAACCCCAAAATAATCTCATCTGACTTGGGGTAAAGCCTCATCAATACCCAGCTCATCAAGAGGGACTGGTGAGCACCAGGGGCTGGACAGGCAGGCGAGTGGAGGCGCCGGGTGCTGAGGACCTGCCTCGTGATTCTGACCCCTTGAAGGGGGAGTCAGGGCAGCCCGGGGAAGGCTCTGGCCGGAGAGCGCAGGCCTGGTTCTTACAGAAGGGGCAAGTGCTGTGGCGCAGGCAGGAGGCGGGGTTGGGCCTGGGACATACTTAGAGGCTGGGTCCGTAGGGCTGGCTGATGAGCTGGATGCGAGGTCCGAGAGACTGAACAGGAAAGACTAGCGGAGGAGCAGGGGTCTCCTGTCTTGTTTGTTTGGTGGTGGCTGTGGTGGGGATTACCGACAGAGAAGTCAAGCTCCGAATTAGACGTGTTCTTGGGGACTATTGAGCTATATATTGAGATGCCTACTGGATGCCCATGTGGATAGAGAGCCTGGAGTTCCAGCGGGGGAGGCCGGGGTTTGAGGTAAGAATGTGAGACTGCTTTCCACGGTCAAGCACGCAGCCCCTTGAGACTCTGCTCTGATAGGCGTGTGTGTCCAATCCCTTGTGTGTGCCTGGTACACATGCAGTCACTCTAGGACTATCGGTTTTGTTGTTATTGACACTCATTCCCTTGGCCCCAGCCTTCCTCTCCTCCTCCCCTCCCCTCCCCTCCCCTGCTTCCCTTTCCATCTCTCCTCCTCTCCAACATCCCGGGGCCTGTCGGTCCAGGGGAAAGTATTTGCTGAGGCGGGAACCTATAGTGGATGGCAGTGGGGTGGGGTCAGCGCCTTCTCTCAGCCTGAGCTGCCCATCTCCCCAGCAGTGCTGAGCCCAGCAAGCAGGCCGAGGTCCCAGCCTGCTGGAGAAGGCTGGCCCTTGCCCAGCCGTGTCCATCCCAGCAGTCCCAAGGCCTGGGGTGCCCTCCCGCTCTGAGTCTCCTTCCGCCCAGAGTCCATGGGGCTGAGGCAGTGCCTCTGCAGGGTGCCCTAAAGTTGCACCCCAAGTCCAAGAAGCGGGCTGGGTGGGGGTGGGGCTGGGGGAGGAGTTCATGGGCTTTGGGCCTGCAGACCACAGTCTCGTGGGAGAGCCGGAGAGGGCCTATGAAGACCTTTCCTCCCGCAGGTCTTTCTGACCTGCCCCTCAGCAACAGGTGCCTTGACTGCCATGGAGAGCGCACTGGACTTGGAGTCCAAAGGCTCCTCAGAGTCCAGTCCTGGCTCTGCTGCTGACCTCCTGGGCTGACCTCTGCGCCTTCACTGCAGAGTGAGCGGAAGGCCCTGAAGTGCCCTCCCGAGGTCCTCATGCTAAGAGTGTGTGTGGGCTCCTTCCCACCTGAAGCCTGAGGCAGGCTTCCTGGCCAGGCAGGGGTTCTGGGCCGCAGTCCCCTGGCCGACGCTGTAGCCGCCTCTCTCTGCAGTGCACTATCAGAAGATCATCCACAGGGACATCAAGCCATCCAATCTGCTCCTGGGGGACGATGGCCACGTGAAGATCGCAGACTTCGGCGTCAGCAACCAGTTTGAGGGGAACGACGCCCAGCTGTCCAGCACGGCCGGGACCCCGGCGTTCATGGCCCCGGAGGCCATTTCCGATTCCGGCCAGAGCTTCAGTGGAAAGGTGGCTTCCAGAGCCTGGGCTGGGTTGGGGTTCAGGTGAAGGGCGGATAGCTTGCAGCAAGGCCTGATTTCCAGCTTGGGGGTGCCAGGTCTTTGTGTCTCGGGGATGAACACTGAACACAGTACCCTCCTGCCTGTTTTCCTCCTCCTAGAGCTGACAAACACCCCAGCTTTGGTCTCCTCTCGTGTCCCAGCAAAACGTCCCCAAGTGTCCCCTGCAGGTATTTCCACCAGCTGCTCTGTGCTGAGTTCTGGACTGGGCTGGGGAACAGACAGAGCCCAGACAGGCCAGCTCTCTGCTCTCCCGGACACAGCAGAAAGGGCAGGAGAGCTCACGTGAGGGAGTTGGAGCCTCCCCGCACACATCCTGCATGTGGAGGCCTGGAACTAGGCTTGGAAGAATGGGGAGACTTGAGGAGGAGGTGGGGCCCAGAGAACAGATGCGAGAATGTAGGGGCACCGGTTTGGGGCATGGTGGGGCTCGGGCAGGGTTAAGGCCTAGAAGTTTGGGCTTTCTTCTCAGTGACAGAAGCAGTGGGCACAGCCTCCCGAGCAGGGGCCTGCAGTCTCGTGTGTCCCCTGGCCCGTGGCTGTTCTCACCTGTTCTCACCTGTTCTCACCTGCCTGCCAGGGAGGTGGTGGTCGAGAGGCATCTGGATCACGTGTGGCGCTCCGGAGAGAGGTCAGGGGTGCAGACAGAGATTGGTTTTAACTTTTAATTTTGATATAACTCCAAATTTGCTAAAAAAATTGCAAGCATAATACCAAGAAACTTCCCATCTGTCTTTTTACCCAAAATCGCCAACTACTGACGTTTCGTCCTGTTTGCCGTTCACCATCTCCGTACGTTTCTGTGTGTGCGCATGTGACACTTTCTGAACCATGCGAGAGTTAAGTTGGCGCCATCGTCCCCCTGGGTCATTAAAGACTCCAGAGAATACTTTTTAAGAACAAGGACATTCTCTTACACAGCCCCAGTACAACGCCCAGAATCAGGAAATTTATCGTTGATAAACGGCTACTCTCCAGTCACCCTTGTTCAGGTCTTACCAGCTGTCCCACTGCTGCCCTTAAAGCCTGTCTTCCTCTGGTTCAGGGCCGGATCCAGAGTCCAGCGTGTAATTCACTTGTCACGTCCCTGGTGTCCCTGAATCTGGAAGACTTCCTCGGCTTCTCTCTCTTTCCAGACCTTAACATTTTGAAGAGAACAGGCCTGTTATTTTGTAGAATGATGTCAGTTTGTGTTTGGTGTTCCCTGATTGGATTCAGATGATGAGGCATCTGTGGCAAGAATATGTAGGGAGAGATTTGAGAATCACTCGCATGGGAGGAAGCAGCTACCAGGAGAGAGGGTGGAGTTCCAGGAGGGAAAATAGAGAGAGAGCACCTATTAGAAGCAGAGCGGGGAGCATCTGGGAGGAGTCATGGAGGCAGGGGCAGAAAGAAGGTGTATGCTGGCTTCTCCAGGGGATCATCAGGATAAGGGATCATCGGGATCAGGATAAGCTGGTTTGGCGAGTATATGTTCCATGCAAACCAGCATTTCAGGGGTGCTTCTGTGTGGTGGGTACAGCAAATGTGACCCTGTAGGATCAGGGGTGTCCAACCCATGGGCCGTGGGCCGCATGGGGCCCAGGATGGCTATGAATGCAGCCCAACACAAAATCCTAAATGTACTTAACCTTTTTTTTTGCTCATCAGTTTTTGTTAGTGTTTGTGTATTTAATGTGTGGCCTGAGGCACCTCTTCCTCCAGTGTGGCCCAGAGATGTCAAAAAGTTGGACACCCCTGCTAGAGGAAGGAAGTTTTGCACCTGCTGAGTTGAAAATGTCTCTGGTTTGGGCCTGTTTCAAAGGAACTCAGAACCCCTGAAGGGCAGGGTCCCTGTTCTGGTCACGCCTGCGTCCCAGGACTCAGCACAGGGCAGCACGGAGCGAGGGCCTGGAAGAGTTTGCTGAGCGAATGCGCGGCCGAGGAAGGAGGTTCCCTCCCCACCCTCCCCCACACCCATGGGCACTGTCTAGGCAAGAAGTGGTGGTTCCCTGGGGGGACTGACGTGAGCTGTCTTCTTTCTAGGCCTTGGATGTGTGGGCCACCGGGGTCACGCTGTACTGCTTTGTCTATGGGAAGGTGAGTCCTGGGTGGGTGGGCACAGCTGAGCCAGGACGGACGGCAGGAGTGGGCCTTTCCTTTGAGTCCTAAAGTAAAGGGGCAGCTGAGAGAGGCCACTTGCACAGTGAAGACCAAGGGAAAAGAGGCTTTTTCTGATTTGCTCTTATTCCCTTGGGAGGGGATTCACGTGCAGGAGTTCTGGACCAGCAGCCACCCCAGGGGTAGGTAGAGGCGGTGGCATCACCCCCTCCTAGCCAGAGTGCCCCCTCTCCTTCTGTCCCTTGATGCCATCCATTCATTTATTCACACATTCACTTATTCATTCATCCATTCAACAAATGGTTTTTGACTCCTGCTCTGGGTCAGGCTGGGCCTCAGGGACGCCCCACACTGACTTGGCCGAGACCCCTGTCCTCAGGGGCTCCCACTCTGGTGACTGCACTGAGGAGCAGGAGGGAGCCTCAGTGTCCATGACCCCAAATCCCAGGCCCTAGAAGTGCAGGCCTTTCTGCAGGTGGCTCATGGTTTCCTCAGTGACTTCTTTGTTCGGCCAGTGTTGGTTCAGCACCTAGAGTGAGCCAGGACCTGAACGAGTTTAACAAGGTTCCTCCCCACTGATGGGTCCCAGAGCCGTCCCAGCCCCGGAGAGATGGGGCCAGTCTCCTGCACGAGTTAAGGCCCTGGGCCCACATCCTGCGTCTGCTTCCTCACCTCAGTGCCCGTTCATCGACGATTACATCCTGGCCCTGCACAGGAAGATCAAGAACGAGGACGTGGTGTTTCCGGAGGAGTGAGTTGTCGGCCATGGGGCTCCCGCCCACCCCGGGGAGGCGTGCCTTTAGCAGATCTCTTTCCCTTTGAGGTCCCACCTCCGCCTCCAGGTCTGGAAGTGGGGTTGCTGTTCCCTGGGAGGGGCCGCTGAGCAGGCAGAGGGTGAGACTGTGGAGCAGGGTCTCTGAGACACCTGGGGGGATGGTCTCATTGTGCAGACAGAGCTCCGAGGCTGGGAGGCGGGCACGCACTCACACAGCTCCTTCACTGAAGGCCTGCAGGGGGGCAGTGGCACCATCCCCACACAGACCCGGGACCCGTGGGGAGCCTCTGCTCCCCCACAAGGGGTTGGCCGGGGCTTCAAGGTGCCAGTGTGCTGCCCCACTTCACAGATGGAGAAGTGGAGTCTCTGGAGGAGGGGTCTGGGATTTGAAGCCAGTCCCTCCTCACTGCCTTCCTTGGAGATGGAGGTCTCTGAGCCCAGAGGGACGGGGCAGAGCGGACTTCCTGCTCATCCATGGCTCTTCTGATAGTGACATTGGCTCCCACGGCTCCCCATTTTCCAGGGCCTTTCTGCCGTTCACTCAGAATGCCCAAGGCAGGTCACAAACTGACCTGGGAGTTGTCCTCAGTGACCCCTGCTCCCTGTGCCACTTCCTGTCTGGTCCCCAAGCCCTCTTGGGTCCACCTCTTGTATGTCTCTTGGCTGCACTGCCACTGGGCACCTGCCTAGTTCAGGCTTCAGCCGTGTCCAGCCACCGTCTCTGAGCTGTCCCTGCTGTCTGCCTGCATGCAGTCCAGCACCACAGTCAGGCCGGGCTGACCCTGAAAGAGCACAATAAATCTCACCTTATCTTCTGCTTAAAGTTTTTGTAAGCCCTCCCAAAGGCCGCCAGAGGAGGCCGCGTCCTGACCCTGGCATTCAGGACCTCTGCTCTGCCACCACGTTGCTTCCTTGCCCTGCAGTGCTTGCCAGCCGGGTGCCCACCCCTTCCTGCAATGGCCTGTCTCCCGGGCCTTTCCTCCCGCAGGACCCCTGCCCGGCCTGTCTTTCTCCCAGCCCAGGCATTTTAAAAGGGATTCAGTATCTAGGACAGCAGAGGGAACCAAGGCCCGCGGTCCCGAGAGTGGGTTTCTTCTCTGCTGACTTGGAGGGATAGGCTCCCTAAGAATGTTGGTAGCAAAGAAGCCTGGAGCTCGGGCAGAGACAGTCCAGGCGGGTGTGGGGCCGAGAGCTGTGGTCCCCGCCCCGTGGTCTCTGCTCCCCGCCCTCACTCCTCTGGGCGGCGTGTGAACTTGCTCGCCTCTCTGGGCCTTGGACTCCTCCGCCAAGTGAGAATCTTTCCTGGCCACCTCCCAGGTGGAGGAGTGGCTAAGATGGTGTGTGGCAGGTGTCCTGGTGTCCCATAAAGTGACTTTTTTCACATTATCCTCAGCATCTCTGCCACACAGGGGGTGTCTGGTCCCCTGGAACTCTGTTCGTGTCTGTGGCCTCCACCTCCGGAGGGAGATTGTCTTACTTCCTTCTCAAGGAAGAAGGATATCCACACACTTGTTCTGAAATTGTCCTCTACCCCGGCACCCTGGGGGTGTCCTGCCTGCTGTCTGAGATGAGGGCTGGGTGTATCTCTGCCCTGGGGTGCCAATCAGGGGACCCCGGGAGCGGGACGAGGGGTGCGAAGGAAAGAACCATCATCAACCACCTCCCCTTTATGCCCTCCCTTCCTCTTTAGGCCAGAAGTCAGTGAGGAGCTCAAGGACCTCATCCTGAAGATGCTAGACAAGAATCCGGAAACGAGAATCGGGGTGCCAGACATCAAGGTGGGGCGACCATAGGTCTTAGGCTGGGGCATAGCAAACAGGCCTCAGTTCTAGCCCTGCCCCAGGACACGTGGGCCTTGGGTTTGAGGCTGCTGCTGGTGGAATGCCCGTGGGCCTTTGCTCACTGGGTGTCTGTCTGCCTGTGGCCCTGACCTCTCCCTGCCCTCCTGACTCCGTAGCTGCACCCCTGGGTGACCAAGAATGGGGAGGAGCCCCTTCCCTCCGAGGAGGAGCACTGTAGCGTGGTGGAGGTGACTGAGGAGGAGGTGAAGAACTCGGTCAAGCTCATCCCCAGCTGGACCACGGTGGTAAGCAGGGGAGGGGCTTTCTTGTCCTAGGAGGGCCTGAGGAGGGTGTGGCCACTGCCCGAGACTCGCTCTGTGCTGGGCCCTGTGTTTAGGAGGCTGCCTGGGCAGCCAGCTCAATGTCGGGCCGCTGAAGGAGGCCCACTGTTCTGCTGGAGGGTTGGTCAGGAGAGTGAATGATTTTTTTAAAAAAGATTGTACTTCTTTTTAGAGAGAGGGAAGGGAAGGAGAAAGAGAGGGAGAGAAACATCAATGTGTGGTTGCCTTTTGTGTGGTCCCCTTATTGGGGATCTGGCCCACAACCCAGGCATGTGCCCTAGACTGGGAATCGAACCTGCGACCCTTTGGTTTGCAGGCCGGCACTCAGTCCACTGAGCCACACCAGCCAAGGCGAGAATGAGTGATTTTAAGAAACAGGCTGCCCTTGCCGAGTGCCAGCATTCACCATGACTAGAAGAAACATTTCTCTCTCTCCTTCCTCCCCACGCCCCCCTTCCTTCCTCCCTAACATTTACTGCACTGCTATTTTCCAGTACTATGTTAGGTGCCAAGGCCTAGAAAGCCTTTGAATTGGAGAAGTGGCCCCAGGGCCCCCCAACGTTAGTTAGGCACCACCTGTATGCTCCCCTCCTTCTTCTCTCCCGTGGTAGTTTTTCTCATCTTCCTCTGGACATCTTCATGTTCACAGTTGGAAGTTTCTAATGTAGCCACTGACGGCCATTTGGGGGTTTTGGAAAACTAAGAGCCATGGCCTGCCCTTCACTGCGGCACCACAGCGAGTCCAGGCGAGCACAGGGCCAGGAGAGGGCTCGGCGGCGCTGTGGGTGGGTCAGCCTTCCGGGTCTGGGCCTGGCGAGGCCGTCTGGCTACAGTCCTGCGCTCTGCAGAGCTCCCAGGCTCCGGGGGTTCCTGGAGCCAGTCAGCTCCCACAGGGCCCCTACGGCCACTTCCCTGCTCTTAGCCACGTCCCCCTCTCCTAAAATACTGGAGCAGCCTCCCAAATTGTCCCCCGGCCTCCACCCTCACTTCCACCCTTAGCCAGGGTGGTCCTGGTGACCTGACCGTACCACGTCTCAGCTCAGACCCTGCTCTCAGGGAATGTCACACAGAGTAAGAGCCACGGCCTGGCTGTCCTGCCCACCCCATATTCCCTAATGACCTCGGCTCCAACCACATGCAATGCAAGCGGCTGCCTACAAAGTCCAGGGCCTTCAAGCATCTGTTCCCGCCCGGGTGCTCCTGCCCAGCCACCCGCAGGGCTTGCCTCCCCACTCCCTTCAGGTCTTTACTCCAAAGTCACCTTCTCGGTTAGAGGCGAGCCTTTTCTGGTGCCTTACCTAAAATTCCAGCCTCCTCTTGGTCATACCTTATCCCATCCTTGTTTTACTGTTTTCTCCTTAGCCCTTAGCTTTAACTACCACATGTTTTACTGATTTGTCTTATATTTGGCCTGTCCCACCAATTAGAGTATAAGCTTTGTGAGGGCAAGGACCTTTGCCTCAGCGGTATCACCAGTGCTTAGAATAGTGCCTGGCGTCTGGTAGGCACTCAGTAAACAGTTGTCGATTGATTGACAGACTGAATGAATGAATGAACGAGTGAATGCGCCCCTGATGCTGCCACGTGTGTGTGAGTTTGTGTGTGTGTGGGCAGCAGTGTGGAACCGTCCTTGTTGCAGGAGGAGGGACAAAGTCAGAGAGCCCCTCCTGGCGTGTCCCTCGGGCCACTGTGCAGCGTCCTCTGCCCTGCCTGGCACAGCCGTCTCTCTGAAGTCTTCCCACCTCAGCTACAAGGCACTTCCCATGCCCTCAGGATAGAGCCCCCACTTTCAGCCTGGCGTCCCCGACCCCTCATTTTCTCCTCCGGCCTCTTAGCCCCCATACACTAATCACACCGGGTACCTCCCCATCCCCAGAATTCACCCCCAACCATCACCTTCCACGCTCCTGTCATTTCCTCTGCTGGAATACTCTTCCCTTCTCTGCCAGTTAGCCTTAGCCCTGGCCTGTGGCTCCGTTGGTTGGAGCATCATCCCGTACACCAAAAGGTCATGGGTTCGATTCCCGGTCAGGGCATGTATGGGAGGCAGCTGTTTGATGTCTCTGTCTGTCTGTCTGTCTCTCTCGCCTTTCTTCTCTCTCAAGTCAAGAAATATATCCTCAGATGAGGATTAAAAACTAATAATAATTAAAAAAAAAAAAAAAAAAAAGGAAGGGAGCCTCAGCAGGGCCCACCGAACATCTACCCCCCCAAGGAGTCAGATCAGAGGCTGCTGGTGTGTTTGGGAGCCTGGGGGCCCGTGTTCCTTGTGCTGACTGACGTGCCTCCCTAGATCCTGGTTAAGTCTATGCTGAGAAAGCGTTCCTTTGGGAACCCCTTTGAGCCCCAAGCACGGAAGGAAGAGCGATCTATGTCTGCTCCAGGAAACATACTGTTGTAAGTACTGGTGGCCGAGACCTGCAGGGTGCTCCCCAGGGTGGGGTGGGGGTGGTGGCACAGCCTCCCGCTCTCACTGTCATCGGGCCTCTCGCTGTCATGGGGCTGTGCAGGCTGAGCCCGGAGCCTGTCGACTCGGCCAGGTCTCAGAGCAGGGTCCCGCCTGCACCTCCTCCCTCAGCCTGTGGCAGCCTGGTAGAGGTTTGCAGCAAGGTGTCATGGCTGCTTCTAGTAGAAGGATGGCTCAGCTTGGAGGGAAGGTGCTTCTGTGGACTCTTTCCTGTGTGAGGCAGTGCTGGTTGCTTTCCTGAGTGGCCTGTGCTACCTCCAGCCATTGCTGAGCCTAATCAGCGCCTTGTAAACACTTGCTCAGCAAGTAAGCACGGACAGGCCAGCCAGCTGGGCCAGGGAAGAGGAACCCTCCTTTGCTGAAGGCTCTCTACTGTGAACAGGCATGTGCGCTCAGCACCTGCTAGAAAAAGTCAGACCTCAGACCCCAGACCTCTGAGCCTCGTCTTCAGCGTGTCCATCTTCTCCCACTAACATAAGAGCCAGTTGGGACGCCCACAAGGTCTGCTGGAGTCTGTGCGTGGACCTGCAGACAGAAGGCTGTGAGAGGGCCCTGGACCTGCATGTGGCTGCCTTCCTCTGGGCTGTGCAGGGAGGAGGCGCGGTGTCTCCAGCCCGGGTGTGGAGACAGCGTGCTCTCCAGAGCAGGTGCACCAGACATGACCCAGTACTCGGCCTCTCTGGAAGGAGCACTTTGACGTGTGCCGTCCAGTGGCCCAGACATCAGTGCTGTGTGAGGCTGCCCTCCTGTAAGCGGGCTCTGTAGCAGGGCTGGGTCCCGTTATCATGCACCAGCTGGTGTCTGCTCCCTTCCAGAGGTTGCTTACCCGCAGGGCGGTCCATATACTAACCTCTTACCCTCCTCTTGACAAACTTTCTGGTCAGTGAGGGATGAGGCCTGGGAGTGGCCTTGATGTCACTGAACTTCCCGGTCCCTGTCTCTTCTGTAAGTTGGCCAGGGCTCGGGGAGGAGCTTTGCTGGGCTCCTCTATGTCTGCAGTCCTCAATGCTGGAATTGGGCTTAGTGGAGGGGATCACGTGTTTAGCATCCAAATGGAGCCACTTCTGAGAGTGAAAGAGGGAGCTATGACTAACTATGCAAGGACTACATGCCTAGCCAAAACCAGGACAGACAGACTTGGACAACTGGTCACAGATGCTCAGTGCCTATGATTGCGCCGCCTGGTGGTGGGACAGGCCCATCACAGGCTAAAGACACATCCGGCACCTACTGAGCTTACCTTACGCCTGGCACAGGGCTGGGCTTCAAGTGAGGAAGGCAGTCGTTGTCCTTTCATAGGCTTGTCCATGGGGAGACAGGCCAGTTTTCTTGTATTAAGTGCTGGGCTTAATGCTTCCCAGCTATAAAATTCTATGATTCTGTGATCCAAGTTTAATTTTGAGAAGTAGGTTTTATGTCATAATAGAGTTCCAGGTTTGTCCTTGATCAGCTGTTGTGTTTTACGCTTTGGGATGGTTGTTGAAGCCCTGCAGTGGAGTTACATGGGACCGATTCTTTTTTAAGACATCAAAACCCATTCACTGGTCATTTTAAAAAGACAGGTCTTAGGGGAAACATCAGATGCCAGACTCTGCTGAATGTGTGACAGCACCCCAGGACTGACGGGCAGACTCTACCGAGTGCCCAGGACAAAGAAAATGCAAAACCAGACCCCTCCGCTCAGCAGTGTGGGGGCCGACAGGGGCCAGTGCGGAAGGCCTGCGAGGTGTGCGAGGACGTGGGGTAGTCCGCAGAGTCCGACTGTGAGAGGCTCCAGAAGCCAGGCTGGGCAGGGAGTCCTGGAGAGTCGCAGCTGAGCTTCAGGGCAGGGAGGACAGCAAGGGGCACGGTGCGTGTGGCAGGCCTGGGAAGTGGGCGAGGGGGATTTGAGAGCTGGTGGGTCTGAATGCCTGTGAGTGTGAGAGACCGACTTTCCTGAGTGTATGTTCTGACCCCCGAGGTCCCTCTGCCCCTTGTATCCCCTGAACAGGAAAGACGGATGTGGTGAAGGGATCAAGAGCCCAGAGCTCCCCGGTGTCCGAGAAGATGAGGCTGCGTCCTGAGCCCCTGCATGCGCCCCGGGCCGCCCAGCAGCACGCTCATCCTGCGCCTCCAAAGGCCCACTGCACTCATGCCAACAGTTGCCCCTGCGGGGGGGGGCTGGGGACTGCGGACCCCTCCTGGCCCCCTTCCCCTGTTGTGCTGCATGACCTCTGCGCGTGTCCAGCGACAGGATTAGAATGTGTGCCTCCGGGGTTTGGTGGGCAGGGCTCTCTCGAGGCCTTTCTCCTGGTCTTGGCTCTCCCTGGTGGGACCTGTGCTGTGGGGAAGGTGGGTGTGCGTGGTGCCTTAGAAACCCCACTTGGTTTGTTGGCAAGGCCCAGAGGCAGGAGGCAAGAAACCAAGATGGGAGGGGAGGCCTGGCTTACCACCACAGCGGACCCCCTGCCCACCTCAGGGTGGGGGCTGCCAGAGCTCATGTCTGCTGGGGACACTGGTGTGGAGTCTCTGAGTCCCTGGTGGGTGTTCCTGGGCCTCACCGGGGCGGGGGCTGGTACTGGAGAATTCACATTCATGTTTCGTTGTCTTTTACTTTTGTTTTTTAACATGGGGGTGGGGTACAAAGACCTGCTTGGGAACATCAGATGACCTCTCCAAGGCTTTGGGTGGTTCCGAGAGCCCCCACCGTGACTTGCAGCCATGTGAGCTGGATTGACCTCCCTGGGTTGTGTTTCACACTCAGCACTATCCAAAGAATGGGCTGAATTAAAGCTCTGAGCAGAGACCTGAACGAGGAACACCCTATCTTCCCTGCCCGTATCCCTCCCTCCCGTTGTGGCTCCTCAGAGCCATGCTGCAGAAGAGACCAGGGGCCGGAACCGACGGGGGGCCCTGGACTCACAGGGCTGTGGCCTTGCAGTGCTGAGGTCATTGGAATCCGATCTCTGATCCCACACTGGCCTCCCCATCTGGCCCCAGAAGCTGCCCTCACATTCCTACGATGAAGGACAAGCTGCCCCAGCTGGAGGCCACACTGGAAGTGGGGCCTTGGTGGGGCGTGCACGCTGGCCGGTGGCCATGGAGAGGTGGGCCTTCCGCCGCTGCCTCTCCCCCAGGACGGCCGCCATTCCGCCGGCCCAGAGCTGGGGCACCGCGGTGTGTGTGTGGAGTTGACCAGGCTGGAGCAGACATCATCTTCTCTCTGGGATCCCCCGATGGCTTGGCGTTCACCGGCCAAATGCTCGAGAAATTGACCCTCAAAGGAGAGTAAAGCAGGCCTCAGATACCTCCCCTGAAAACGCGGGCCAAACAAGGGACCAGGGTCGCCGGCTGGGTTTCCTGTCGCAGGAGGACTTGTGTGGAGAGGGAGGCTGGGCTGGAGGAATGCCCGTGTCCTGCGCATCTCTGTGCCTGTGCGTGTACATCGCGCCTCCGCGAACATACGCATGTGCGTGCCCATCTGCTGCACACAGCACACTCGCATGTCTTGCACTGGCCCATGCATCTGTAACATAGTTTCTATGTCTATTTAAGCTATGAGCTGAATGCGGCCCGTTGTCAATGGGTCCACATTTCTCCCTGGCTCATCTCCACTAAGGCATTATAACCCAGGGCTTAGAAATGTAATTCGGTACTGTTTTAAGAACACTTTTGTAGAGTTCATGGGAGGCCAGTCACGGATCCACAGGTTTTCTTTTTGAGTAGCTCTGTGCTGGGGCCTGGTGGGTGGGGCTCCCAGGGGGCGACGTCCGTTGGATTTGCCCTGGCAGAGCTCGAAGGCGGGTCTGGCTCCATTGCCCAGCTCACAGCCCTGATGGGGGGCTTACCCCATCTCTGAGGGTTTGGTTGGCATCCTTGTTTTGAATGTAGCACAAGTGATGAACAAACTCCATAAGAGTGTTTTAAAAATTAACTTCTCAGGAAGTGAGTTAAAAACAATAAAAGCCCTTTCTTGAGTTAAAGAAACAAAAAACTTTGTGTGTACATTCTGTGCCTCTGGGAGTGTGTGCTTTTTCACCCACTGGCTTGCTCTTCTGGCAGGGTCTGAGGGGAACAGTGGCGGGAGGAGCTGGGGGGTGGCAAGGAGGGTGGGTTCAGGCTCCTGAGGAGGTCCTAGGGCCCCTGCTTAGAAGGACAAGGTATTTGGGAGCCAATGGGCTGCCCACAAGGTGCCCTGCCTGATTCACAGGGGCCCAGGGGTGCTGGGGTCTGGTCCTTGGGAGCCGTTCACTCCTCATGGAGCAAAAGTCCCAGTGGAGCCTTACAGGAATCCCTGCGACATGGGCCAGATGTCCTCTCTGTGCTCCCTTGGCCTTGGGCCCTGACACAGGGTTCTTGGACCCTGCAGCTCCCTGCTCATACTGGAGCCTTGCATGGCCATGATAAAGAGTCAGCAGTGAGGTCAGACAGCCTTGAGCTTGAATCCAAGCTTTGCTATTTAATAGCTGTGTGACCTTGCAAGTCATTAGAGGAGTCTCCATTTCCTTATTGATTGAATGCAGATAATAGCACCTCCTCAGGGCTCTTTGAGGTTAAATGAAGTGCTTGTGCTGGGTTTCTGACGTCCTGCTTGGCACAGAGCGAGTACTCGGCAAGTGAGACCCTGAGAAGAAAAACAAAGAACTTTCTGCCTCCGGAACTACCTGAAACCAGCCTCAGAGGCTTCAGGCTCAGCACATGCTGCATGATATTTGCCCGTCTGTGGAGCCCTCGGCTGGATGGAACGAGACCAGATGGAGGCTGCCGGGCATGGCGATCAGTGTTTCCATCTGAGAGGAGGGGGCCCAGAGCTGCTTCAGCCTGCTTCCTGGTTGTCCTGTGAAGGTCTCGTGCAGGGCTGCGCCGGGCCCTCTCCAGAAGGGGTCCTGGCGGCTAGGCAGAAGTTCCCCAAATGTCCAAACTGATGGGCAGGTTCCTGTTTGCATTTTCCCCCCAGCACTGCAGCCCCTTAACTTGGGACACCGCCATCACTCACTTCCTCCCAGGTCTCCTGGCCTTGGTCCTTGGCACTCCAATCCACCCTCTCACCTCAGGGGTTGGTCACCAAACCCTGAGCCGGGGTTTCACAGGCCAGAGCGTCATGCTAATGAATAGCTTTGTAGAGGACCATGGCACGTGACATCACTTCCTGACGAGGACAGCTACTCTAGGAGGCACGGTGTGGTAGGGAAACCGAGGCCCAGGGATCAGTGACTCGCTCAGAAGCACACAAGTCAGGGAAGAGCCAGGCTATAGACCAGGTCTCCTGCCCATCCACTCACCTAGGTCTTCCCACACCAGCGGCCTGGAAAACCCAGGACCCATAGGGAAGGACTTCCAGACCTAACCACATGGGGGAGCTGAGCCCAGGCCAAGGGTGTCCCGCTGAAGACGGAGCAGCCCCAGATTGGTCCCAGATTGGCCCCAGGTTGGCCCTTGGAAGCCCTGGTTCCTCCTGGAGAAAGTCTTTGGGCTCTGGCTCCCACAGGCACTTTGCCTGCTCTCTGCTCCCCCAACCACTAGCATCCTGTATGGTCTCAGCCCCGGGGGGAGGATGAAGGGAGGGTCAGGGCCACTGAGGGGACATTCAGACACGTACTGGGACCCATATAAACATCCCACAGGTTACAGAGGCACCCCCCACCCCTCCACACACACGGGAGGGCACACCTTCACAGCCTCTCCTGGGGCAAACCAGCAGGCCTGGGACTCTTGGAAGGAGGCCAGGGGGCCATGAGGAGAGCGTCTGCTACTGGGCCCCGGGGGTCAGCCGAGGCCCAGGAGGGGAACAGGAGGGCCAGTGAAGGGGCCTGTCCTTCGCCTCGCCTGAGAAGCAGCCCTGGCCTGCAAGGGCTCCCTGCACTGCTCCAGCCTCCTGCTGGACGGGCATCCATGGCTCACACGACTACTTCCTGCCCTTGGTCCCCTCCCCTAGACACGCACAGGCCTGGCTCTGCCCCCTGGGGTCTCGGACTCATCCATTTCTCCAGACAGGATGACACAGGGAGTAAAGTCTTGGTCGTCTCACCCTCCAGGCAGCTGCCAGTCCCCATGCAGGTAGGACCGACCAGTTTGTCATTAGCCCATCCGGCTTTGCAGTCAGCCTCCCTGCCTTCACCACTGCCTAGACCCCCACTGTCTCCATGTCACCTCCTCCAGGCAGTCTTCCCTGGTCCACAGCCCCAGAGGCATCCTTGGCCTATGGACTGGAGTCTGGTCCATCTCTTATAAGACTGGAATCAGGGACCAGAAATTTCACCCTTGCCCCCGGCGAGTCACTCGCACAGCTTCCACCGGCCCACTCGCTGTTCTGTCACGATGAAGGCTGTCTGGAGAGCGGGTCTCAGCTGAAGCACAAGAAGGGGGCCTTTCCCTCCACCTGACCCTTGTAAGTGGCTTCTCTGGCCTGTGTATCTCTGGCCCTTTCTGGTCCTCTCTTTCCGCTTCTCAGCCTGCAACTAGCTGGGGTCTCCCCTGTAGCTACAACCCAGACGTCCCCCACCTCGGTCTTCCAGAGACCACTGCCCACACTCCAGGGCCTGCCGGAGGCGGCCCCTCCTGCCTTCTCTCTCAGGTGCTCTAGGCACAGGCTCTTTGTCCCCTGTCACTGCCCAGCTCTCTCTGTCCGGTCCCCAGCAGGACTGGCCACTGTTCTAGCTGCAGTCCATGAACTTGGCTGCTGCTCCCTACACGGTGTGCCCTCTGACCCCAGCCATCCTTTGGTCTCCCC